>JACEFZ010023414.1:0-58191 GCA_014155875.1 Cepaea nemoralis
CTGACAGGATCTTTGGCTGTTCTATATGGACCTAGCTGGGATGGGGGATAACACCACAACAGTGAGAGTCAAACGTCCTAAGAAACCCCCGGGAAGGTTAACCCGGTCAACAAATGCCCGCAGAAGTCGGATGTGTCGGCCTAACGGCGCAAGAACGCAGCTCTGCTGTAAACAGGCACAACGCAATCACATCCGGAAAAAAAAACTCCGGATGAACGAAGAAGAAGAAGAAACACATGTCTGTTTGTTATGTGGTCTTTCCATGATATGCCCAGGATACGTCTCAGACATCTCAAATGGAAGGAATTCAACTTTCTTTCCTGTCGTGAGAACAGGGTCCAGGATTCAGGCCCATAGAGTATTATGCTAACAACACAAGCTTTATGCACTTGACTTTTGTACGCTCTGTTAGTCTATTACGCTCCCAAACTCTTTTATTTAGCATGTTGTGGCTGTCTTTCCAATGCGTCTGTCGATTTCTGTCTCTAATGAAAGATTATCTGATATTGTCGACCCTAAATACACAAACTCGTGGACAAATTTCAATTCGTAATTAGACATTTTGATTGACGGAGGCGCACCAGCGTCTTGTTCCATCACCAGCATCTTGTTCCATCACCTGTGTTTTATTTAGGCTAATGGTGAGCCCAAAGTCTTTGCAGGCGGCTGCACAACGATCTATGAGCCGTTGGAGATCTTCTGCTGTATGAGTAGTCAGTGCTGCATCATCTGCAAAAAAGTAGTTCTCTTACGCATCTTGATCTTATTTTAGGTCTTTGCCTTGAGTCTTGATGGGTTAAAAGGTTTGCCATCAGATCTTGTATGGGGGTATATGCCTTCAGTGGCAGTCCCAAATGCCTGCCTTAAGAGAACGGCGAAGAAGAGAAGAAGATACCAAAATGTGTAGAAACAAGCACGCAGCTCTGCTTTACTCCACTGCTGATGCTGAATGACTGGGATATCTCATCATCTCATCTCATCATGTTCCTCTTGTACCTTGCGGTGTCGAGGTGAAGTATAAACAGCGGGAGAGTGCCAGCTTATGGGCTTCATGTATCGATATTCCCATAGACTCTGTTATTCCCTGTGTCCATCGTTTACGTGGTCGGCCTCTTCCTCTGCTTCCCTCTTGTCTGTACATCATTGCTTGTTGTCGTATACTGTTAGTTGGTAACCTACTTGCATGGCCAAACCATTGTACTTGCTGCTTTCTACTAAAATCTAGTGCAGCTATAACCCCCACTTTAGTCCTGATTTCTTCATTTCTGATCTTATCTCTTCTTGATACATTGAGTATTCTTCTCAGGAATCTCATTCATTTCTATTGTTGTGATGTTTCTTTTCTCTTTTTCAGCCATTGTCCAGGTTTGGCATTGGTAACATAGAGTTGGTAGGAATATTGTGTTGTAAAGTGTTTTCTTAGTAGTTATTAATACATGCTTGTTCAAAGGCAAACCAATAGACATAAATATTATACAAGTATATGCACCAACAGCAAGCAGTAGTGATGAAGAAATACAACACTTTTACGACGAAATAGAAATGGCGATGGCTCAAATTGGATCACAAGAAATAAAAATAATACTTGGTGATTTTAATGCAAAAGTAGGAAAGGGAAAAATGGAGGATGTAGTGGGGAATTATGGTTTAGGTACGAGAAATGAAAGAGGGGAAAAGCTAATAGAATGGGCAAATATCAATGAGATGCTAATTGGAAACACATGGTTTAAACACCATAAAAGACGACTGTACACATGGATAAGCCCTGATAAGAAAACACGCAACCAAATTGACTACATACTAATTAATAAAAGATTTAGAAATGCTTTAATTAATGTAAAGACAATGCCTGGTGCTGACTGTAATAGTGATCATGTACCACTATGTGGACAAATAAAAGTAAGATTAAAGAGAGGGAAACAAATGGTTAAGAACATGAGACTTAATAAAGAGGTTCTGAAAATAGATAAAGAAATGCAAGAACAATACAGAGTGACTGTGAAAAATAGGTACAATGCAATAACTAAAATACAGAGTATAGATGAACAATGGGAAATGTTAAGGGACTCCATTCATCAAACTAGCAAAGAAGTATTACCGGAGAGAGGCAAAATAGCTAAGAAAAAATGGATGAATGAAGATATCTTAAAACTGATGGACACAAGAAAACAGAGTAAAAATGACAAACAAGAATACGCTAAGATAAATAAAGAAATAAAAGATAAATGTGGGAAGGCTAAAGAAAGTTGGTTAAACGAGCAATGCAAAAAAATTGAATTAAATTCCATTAAAGATACAAAAAATATGCACAGACAAATCAGTGAGCTTACAGGAAGAAAAATAAGAATAAATACAGGGTGTTTGAAATCAAAAACAGGAAAGATAATATTAGAGGAAGATGCTATAATGAAGAGGTGGAATGAGTATATAAGAGAATTATATGAAGGAGAAAGGGGAGAATTAACAGAAGATAGTAACTTAGAAGGTCCACCTATTCTGAAAGAAGAAGTCGCTGACGCTATGAAACGTATGAAGAAAGGAAAAACAGCTGGGCCAGATGAAATCACAATAGAAGAATTAGAAGTATTGGGAGAATTTGGAGTAGATATATTAACCAAAATGTTGAATGATATTTACAGCAGTGGATATTTACCCAGTGATATGCTGAAATCTTTATTTATAGCTATACCAAAAAGACCAGGAGCAATTGATTGTGAAGATTTTCGTACAATTAACCTTATAAACCATATCACTAAGCTTCTACTCAGAATCATAATGAGAAGAATCAAAAATAAAATAAAAATGGAAATTAGTGAAGAACAGTATGGATTTGTGGAAGGAAAGGGCACAAACAATGCAATTTATACATTACGGACACTAATAGAAAGGTCAATAGAGAAACAGAGAGACATATATTTGTGCTTCATAGATTATACTAAGGCATTTGATAAAGTAAAACATGATGAACTGATTAAAATGTTGGAAGATATCAACATTGATGGAAAAGATTTAAGAATAATAAAGAATGTTTACTGGAACCAAGTAGCAGCAATTAAAATGGGAAATAAAGAGGGTAGTTACGAACAGATAAAGCTAGGAGTACGACAAGGGTGTGTCTTGTCACCAGATCTTTTCTCCCTGTATAGCGAAGTAATAATGAGAGAGATCAAAGAGATGCCAGGAATACTAGTTGGAGGTTATAATATAAATAATATACGCTATGCAGATGACACAGTATTGGTGGCGGATAATTCAACAGACCTACAACAATTATTAGACGTTGTAGTAACAGAGAGTGCAAGGAAAGGACTCTCCTTGAATATCAAGAAAACAGTAACAATGGTAATATCAAAGAAAATGGTGACACCAAAATGTGACATAGAAATAGAAGGGAAAATCCTTAACCAAGTTGATAATTTTAGATACCTAGGGGCATTTATAACATCAGATGGAAGATGTACAACAGAGATTAGGAGTAGAATAGGGCAGGCAAAAGCCGCCTTTCAGAAAATGAAGAGTATCTTATGCAATAAGTCACTATCACTGAATGTAAGAAAGAGAGTGCTGAAATGCTATGTAGAACCAGTTTTGCTGTATGGCAGTGAATCTTGGAACGTAAATGAACAAATTAAGAAGAAATTAGAAGCAACAGAGATGTGGTTCCTGAGACGAATGTTGCGAATTCCTTGGACTGCCAGAGTAACTAACGACGACTGCCTGAAACAGGCTAATGAAACTAGAACATTATATACAACAATAAGACAGAGACAAACATCTTTCTTCGGTCACGTGATGAGAAGAGAGGCATTGGAAAACATCGTAACAACTGGAAAGATCGAGGGAAAGAGAGGCAGAGGTAGACCAAGAGAAGTTATGCTGGATGAATTGAGACGGTGGCATGGAGGAATATCAGCACCAGAGTTGATCCAGAAAACCAAAGACCGAGATCTATGGAGAGCCATGAACGCCTACGCCAGCCGGCACGGCACTTGATGATGATTGTTCTTTAGTATTGGTGCCATTTGTCCAATGAGTATGTTTGCCTTATTGTATCTATTTTATATCTCGTCTTCTGATTTGCCATTTGATGATATTATACTTCCTAGGTACTTGAAACTCTTTACTTGTTTCAATGGATTTTCGTTTAGGTGAATCGTTGTTGTTTCATCTTCTTTAGCTATAGTCAATACCTCTGTTTTACTTGTGCAAATTTTCATATGTTCCCTATACATTTCGTTTAGACTATTCATGTGGTCTTGTAATTCAGCTTCTGATTTTGCTATTAGTGCTTGGTCGTCCGCAAACAGGATTTCTCTAATGGTTAGATTTGCAGATAGTTCTTCTTCTGTGTTCTCGTCGTGCGGTGTTCTCGCGGTCTCCGTTTGGCTTGTTTCTTTACACACGTTGTTTATATATGTTATAAACAAGAGAGGGGACAGGACACAACCTTGTCGTACTCCGGATCTTATGGTGAAGGGTTCTGAGTGTCCTCCAGTTGCTCTCACTATGCATTCACTATTGTTGTATAAGCTTCTACATAGGTTTGTTAGATGTGTACTCACTCCATATTGTTTAAGGATTTCCCACAGCTTCTATCTACTCTATAAAATGCATTTTCTTGGTCGACAAAGTCTAAGTAGAGTGTTTCATTGAATTCGATTGATTTTTCTATAAGTTGTCTAAGAGCAAAAATGGCATCTGTGCATCTTTTGTTTTTCCTAAATCCAAGGTGTGTTTCTCTTAGCTGGGGTTCTATAATATAATGGGATATTGAGCCATCAAATAAAACGGTCCCCTGCATGTTTTCGTGAAATCTTCTTCTTCTTCTTTTCGTTCATCCGGAGTGTTTTTTCAGATGTGATTGCGGTGTGCGTTAGGCACCCTTGGGTTGAAAACCCTTAGGTCACACATCCGGCTTTCGCGTGCATTTTTGACCAGGTTAGCAATCCTGGGAGACTCTCACTTTTGTGGTACCGTCCACATCCCAGCTAGTCAAGTTCGAACAGTCGAGGACTTCGGTCATCCCTCAAGAGAAGGAAGGCACAGTCCATAGCATTTTCCGCCATCCTAGGTTGCTTCCATAGTTGCAGGGCCGACACATAGCGCCCTGATACTGGGCTCACCGAGGGAATGGTCACGTCATGCTCATGGCTGCTTTAATTCCTCAATTCAATATATTGGGCTTTTCGTTCGCCCCGGGCCGTTCCCGCACAAACCAGACAGGTCTGCAGAAGGTATTCACTCAGCGAGTTTTCGCACATGTGCTTGTCGTTGCGCCCGTCAGAGCTGTTCCAGGCACGACAGACATTCGGAAAACTACCTAGTCAGAGCTGTTCCGAACAAAAGCGGCATTCGGAAACTAGGTAGTCAGAGCTGTTCCTAGCACGGGAGACATTCGGACGAGACATTTCACTCGGACGTAAATGCGTAGTGTCAATTTTTAGTTTGCCACCCGTAGGACGACACTTCCGACTTCCGGCGGGCATTTTTTAGTGAGGTTAGCCTTCCTCTGGTTTCGAGACACGTTAGACTGTTGTAATGTCACCCACATCTCAGCTGGTCAAGATAGAACGATCAACGATATCGTGGTCTGCCCTCAAGGGAAGGCAGGGGCAGACCATGGGCATTATCTCGCTATCCAAGGAGGCTTCCATAATTGCAGAGCCTGGCACATATTGCTCTGAGACTGGGCTCACCCAAGGAGTTTCCACGTCCTGCTCATGGCTGCTTTAGTTCCTCACTTCCATGTGTTGGGCATCCCACTTGCCACTGATCGCTCAATCACACACCAGGAGCGGTCAGACTGCGAGTGACATCCACTCGGTAAGCTTTTGCTTGTGACTTCAGACCACGCAATAGGTTCGCTCGCCGTGCGTTCCATTTCGCGTTGATGAGACATTCTTCCACTTTTGACTACACTCTCTATGAGTTAGATACAGACAGTTTCCGTAACCCTTCGACTGGAGCACTTTCCTGACTTTTTTGTACTCGCTGACGAGGTAGGCTACATGTGCTGCCGGCTCAGCACCTTACCTTCATGCAGCAGTGAACGGGAAACAGTCAGGCCCCTTTATCCGGGAATCTCTCATATCCCCAAGCTGAGAGCCTTCGAACATGTATCAGACCTGAGCATGTAGCTTGCTCAGTATCATGTTTCTATTTTCCGGTAGACGGGTATCGGCCTGGCTCTCAGATCCGAGGGTTTGTGGCTTAGAGGCGTTCAGCCACAGCCCTCGACAGTGAACCTTAAGAGTTTCCGGTAGACTGGTATCGGCCTGGCTCTCAGATCCGAGGGTTTGTGGCTTAGAGGCGTTCAGCCACAGCCCTCGACAGGGAGCCTTAAGAGTTTTGTCCGGACCAAAAACGTCTGCCTTCGTGCACCTTTTAAACTTTTGACTGTTATCCTCAGTCTATACCTGCAGAGCAGCAGGTTGTGTCTCTCTTAGTCTGGTCCCTATCCCATAAGCTGTCCGATATGCAGTTTTTCATCCATCGGCAAGCAAATGGGGTCGATGGGACACGCAAGCTCCCCCACCACGTCAAGGTGGAGACACATCGGGGGAGGTTTTCGTGAAATGATTTTACGAGACTAAGAAGGGTGGGTGGACATCCTACCTTTTCAAGGATCTCAAACAGGCCGTTTCTGCTCACGAGGTCAAATGCCTTTGTGAGGTCGATGAAGGCAATATATAATGGCTTCCTCTGTTCTCTGCACTTCTCTTGGAGCTGCCGGAGTGAGAAAATCATATCGATGGTGGACCTGTTGGATCTAAATCCGCACTGTGATTCGGGGTAGATTATTTCAGCAAGAATATGTAACCTTTTAAGGATTACTCGAGCAAAAATCTTGCCCGTAATACTGAGAAGGGAAATGTTGCGATAATTGTTGCAGTCGCTTCTGTCGCCTTTGTTTTTATAAAGGGTAACAATGTTTGCGTTTGTATCTTGTGGTACTGATCTTTCTTTCCAGCAGAGCTTAAATATTGCATACAGTTCTGGGATGATTGTTTCTTTGCTACATTTTAAAATTTCAGGTGGAATACTATCTTTTCTTGGTGCCTTGCCGGATTTGAGAGTACCTAGTGCTTCACTGATTTCTGTGAGGCATGGTTCGTTATCCAGGGCATGCATGGTGGACTGTTGATCGATGGCTTCCAGAGCTTCTTCTCCGACAGTGTTCTCCACCGAGTATAGCTCTGAGTAGTGTTCTACCCAGCGATCCATTTGTTTCGCTCGATCTTGTATTATTCCCCCCTCTGTTGATCGTAAAGGGGCCAAATTATTTTTTGATGGACCGACAGCTTGTTTGATGCCCTCGTACATTCCTCTTATATTTCCAGTGTCTGCACAAGTTTGAATTTGAGCAGAGAGCTGTAGCCAGTGTCTGTTCGCACATTTTCTTGCCATCTGTTGTACTCTATTTCTGGCCGTTCGCAATGCTAGCAATGTTTTCTCTGAAGGTGATGTTTTATACAATGAGAATGTATGTCTCTTTATCTCCAGGACTGGAAGCATCTCTTCAGAGTGTGCTTCAAACCAGTCGGTTGACTTAGTTTGCTTCTTGTCAAATGTTGATAGTGCTGTATTGTAGATGATGTCGCGAAAATGACTCCATCTCTCGGTGGCAGACCCATCTGTGGGGCCAGACAGAGTCTCCGCTGAAGCCTGGGTGAATTTGTTGACTTTCTCTTTGTTTTTGGTGCCGCTGGTGTCAATGCGTGGTCTTCCTTCTGTTTTGCTTCTGTAGATTCTCTTGGGCTTTATCTTCACCTTGCTGGAGACGAGTGAATTGTCGGTGTCGCCGTCGGCACTGTGATAGCTACGAGTCAACCGTATATTGTGGAGATTGCTGCGTTTGGTGATCACCAGGTCGGGTTGGTGCCAGTTCTTTGATGTAGGGTGCCTCCATGATACCTTGTGTTGAGGTTTCGTGTCAAAGAAGGTGTTGGTCACGCACAGATTATGATGGCTGCAGAATTCTAAGAGACGGTGTCCACTATCATTGATCTTCCTAACGCCAAACTGTCCTAGTCATGAAGGCCAAGATTTGTGGTTAGAGCCAACCCTGGCATTGAAACCCCCCAGGATAAAGAGATGTTATTTCTCTGGTGTTTCACTGACAGTGTTTCACTTACTTCTTTGCTAAGGTCGTCATAAAGCTTGTCTTTAGATTCTGATGCTGCAGTTAGTGTTGGGGTGTAAACGCTTATAATACAAACTGGGCCTGCCTCTGTCTGGAGTTGGAGCTTCAGTATTCTTTCAGTGCCATCACTTGGTGGTATGATGGAATTAAGCAGTTTGTTTCTGATAGCGAAGCCAACTCCATACTCCCTGGTCTCTCCACGCACGGCTTGCCATGCCAGCAGAAAGTGAAGTCCCTCTCCTTGATGTTTCCAGATTCTTGGAGTCTGGTCTCTTGCAGGGCGACAATGTCAATCCCCAGTCTGAGTAGTTCGTTGTTTATCACTGCAGTTTTGCGGGCATCCAAAATCTCGTTTAGATCGTCTGAGATGCCAGGGTCATGGTTCTTACGTTCCATGTTCCCAGCCTTAGGGCCGGTTCTTTTGTTTTTTTTTCTTGCTGTTAGGTGTATAGATTGCTGTCCATGTGTCAGGATTTCCCCCTAAGCTCCACACACCCTCAGGAGCAGATGAACCGTGGCGAGACAACACCTTATTGACTGGGGGCTGCCCAGCTTAGGCGGGCGGTAGCTGTCTAGTGAGATACGATGATCTCTCCCACCATCGGAAGCAGCCCCTAGCGCCTTGCTCTAAGCCAATGGAGCATTAAGACTTATAACCGGTAAATGCTGCTTCCCGTGTTGTGTCACCGCTTTACGCGATGCTGAAGTGACCTCTTCAGGGCACAAGCCTGGGCAATGGAAATCGGAGAACTAGCTGTTGCCCAGTAGCAAGTTCCTCCTCTCCACGTCGCCGATGTTGACCAAGGCAAAGGCAGTAGCAAATGCAACTTGGCATCAGTGCCGTCGCAGGAGTTTCCAGAACTATGTTGTTTACAACATGGAACTGCCTTAGGGACTCCATCTCCGGATTTGTCCTCAGGGTTTACTCCCGAAGCTTTTCCCATATGGATATACCCGCAAGGCAGCGGAGGTTTGAGATTTAGAGTTCCCTCTCTTAGAAGAGATACCAACCAAGGCTAACAAGCCTCTTCTGCCCGGGAATCAATAAGGAGGAAAGTCTACCATTCTTCCTTCCTGGCAGTGACCATACTGATCGGATGACCGTAGCATTGTCTCTATTGAGAGATCCTCTGCCCTCCGTCACTGACTTGAAACCATAATCAACAACTATCTGTTGGCTGCTCTCAAGTCCAATCCACCACCTGACAGAAAGAGAAATATATTAGATGCAAGGGCAGTGCCCAACTTAGGTATAAACACAGACCACAAAGCAGTCGTTGTCACAATAAGAACCATCAGTAGAAGAAAGCAAAGACCAGGAAAATATTTGCCATCAGTAAACTTAAAAAATGCAATTTTTAACTTGCAATAAGTACACTTAAAAAATCTCAAAGACGAGGTAGAGAGGGAAAATTATGAAAAAGAGCTAACAGACATCTTTGTAAAATTACCTATAGAAAGAAAGACAGTGGAAGAAGAATGGGAGATGTTCAGACCAAGCAATTTAAATACTGCAAGGATAACATGTGGAACCACGAAAAAACGTGGATAAAGAAAATAACAAGTTGGTGGAATGCAGAAGTAAAGATAACTGTAAAAGACAAACAGGAAAAATATAAAAGTGGTCGAAGAGCAAACAAGAATCCGATTACATAGAATATAGAATAGCGAGAAGACATGTGAATAGAATAGTAAAGAGAGAAAAACAAAAAGACTGGGAGGAGTATGGAGAAACATTAAATAAAAACTAAAAGGAGGCAACTAGAAACTTCTATAAAAAGATAAGTGCAATGAGAACCAGAGGAGAACCCTTTGACCCAACTGAAATAATTAACAGCGAAAATGGAGAACCAATAAGTGAACATAAACATATCCTAATAAGATGGAAACATTACTTCGAACAACTTCTCAACACCCCATCAGATGTCACAGGAATTCAAGAAACCGACACGGATGCCACCGAAGAACTATAACCAGACATACTGAAAGAATAAATTATAGAAGCCATCAGATTAGCCCCATTGAACAAATCACCAGTTCAGGATGAAATACCAAATGAACTAATTAAAGCAGCAAGAGAAGTAGGAACAGCATGGCTACATAGACTATTTAACCATGTTTGGGTAGAGCAACAGACGCCACGAGACTGGGGAAACGCCATTATTATCCCAATTTGAAAAAAAAAGGCAACAAAAGAGACTGCACGCAATACAGAAGCATTTCACTGATGAGTCATACTGGGAAATATTGCAAAATTCTTGAGAAAAGCTTACGAACTATTATAGAACCCCAGATAAGCGAAACACAACTTGGATTAAGGAAAGACAAAGGATGCACAGATGCCATTTTTGCGCTTAGGCAACTTATAGAAAAATCAATGGAATTCAATGCAACACTCTACTTAGCCTTTGTCGACCAAGAAAAGGCATTTAATAGAGTAGATAGAAACAAGCTGTGGGAAATCCTTAAACAATATGGTGTGAGTACACATCTAACAAACCTCTATAGAAACTTATACGGTAACAGTGAATGCATAGTAAGAGCAACTGGGGGACACTCAGAAACCTTCTCCATAAGATCAGGAATATGACAAGGTGTATTCTGTCCCCTCTCTTGTTTATAATATATATAGACAATATGTGTAAATAAACCAGCCAAACAGAGACTGCAAGAAAACCACATGACGAGAAAGAAGAAAACTGTCATTTACTGCCATTATAATACCTTGCAGTGAATGGCAGAGGGGTCTTTGAGCCTGAGGAATTAAGGCCGCCTGGCTAGTGCAGTCGCCACGAACTGTGCAGGTTAGGATTTTCTTTTTGCCCCCGACAGAAAAATATCCCATACCTTACCGAGGAATCGTTGTAGCCACTCGGTCAGCCGCTCCTCACAGAAGAAGAACCATCGGCAAATTAGAGAAATCCTGTTTGCGGACGACCAAGCACTAATAGCAGAATTAGAAGCTGAATTACAAGGCCACATGAATAATCTAAACCAGGAGTGGGCAAACTACGGCCCGCGGGCCGCATGAGGCCCACCAAGTGATATTATGCGGCCCTCGATGGCATTTAGAAATAATATTTTTTAATTCGATTTTAAGTTATTTTGTTGAAATTTACAGAATTTCATGTACAGTTATGATTCTTGTAACATTTTTGATAAAATTTCTTTCTAATTTTCTATTTTTATAAACAGTCCTTGACCTTTGTAATGTAATGCTACAATGCGAATTTATCGATTTTAATATATAAACATTTTATCGACATGTAAATATTTAATAAGGATGATTTGATGAAAAACAGATATTTCTCTGGTGAAAAAATGCTTTATTTTGCAAGCAAATATTACATTTAAAAGTGTTTTGCTGTTATAAATTGTTTCCACACTTACAATGTTCAAATTAATTTATTTGTTGTAGTAGTGTTGATATATTTCTGAAATTTATTCTGAGTTTACTCCTTGTTTTCCGAATATTTTATTTTCACACACAGCCGAAAGTAGGATTTGTTTCATTTCCTTTATAAAGTTTTGTAAAATTCTACCTTATAATTGTATTACAACAATGAGTGTCACTTAAAAACGTAAGATTGAAAATGAATGTCGTATTTTTAATGATGAATGAACAACTAAGTACTGTTTTATAAACGTTTTTAGCAAATCAGTTTGCTTGTTGTGTCGTGAGTCAGTGGCTGTTTTCAAGGAGTACAATTTTACAAAGACATTATCAAACAAAACATTCCGATTTTGGATACAATTTAATAACCAAAGAGAGGGGAAGCAAATGCCTGGAGTTGGTGAAAAATTTGGAAAAACAGCAAACTGTTTTCACTAAACAGTCTTCAATTCAAGATGCAGCAACAGAAGCTAGTCTTGTGCTGTCACACAGAATTGTAAAAAAAAACAAGCCATTTTCTGATGGCGAGTTCGTCCAAGAATGTTTCCTAGATACAGTAAACATTATGTGTCCAGAACAGAAAACAATAAAAACAAAAACAAAACCAAACCAAAAAAAAAGAAAAAAAAGAAAGAAATTGACAATATTATTTTATCAAGGAGAAATGTGGTCAGGCGTATTGACAGGATAAGTGACAATTTGATGTATAAACTTCAAGATGCAAGTAAACAAATTTTGTGGTACTCTCTTGCATTGGATGAGAGTACTGATGTACATGATACTGCCCAATTATTGATAATTATACGTGGAATAAATAGGGCTGCGACCGATTAATTTAAATTTAGTAGTTAGTTTTTGAAAAATTAACGATTAATTAATCGTTAATTTCGATTAAAGCAAAACAATTATGGTCATATAACTCACATTATAGTTGTATTTGTCAAAAAATCAAAATAACACTGGATTGTCTTGTCTTGTCATCTAATAACCAACTATGCAAACAGATAAGTATGTTGACAGTATTTGCTTCAAGTGACGAGTGCGTCTTATTAACAATATAATCAGCAGAGCTGAACAATCGTTCACATGGAACTGAGGTAGCCGGTATGCACAGAATGGTCTTGGCAAGGAATGCCAATTTTGGATATCGATGTTCATTAATTTTCCACCATTGTAAAGGGTCAACCGATTCAGCAGCTTTCTTCTCCATATCAGACTCAATTAGCTTAATACTCTCTTCATTTGGTTCACATATAGTTTCATTGCCAAATGTCAGTATCATTCATTGCAGCAGTCAACATCTCATCGTGAACATTAACTGCTATTTGTTGTTCAATACGTGACCAAGTTCTTTTTTTGCATCTTTTGACAAACACTTCAGGTATTTGTAGCGTGGATCAAGTGCTGTTGCAATCTGTAGTATTTCAATACTTGTCATATTAGCTGCACGCTCACTGAAGTTATTAATACATGCTGCCTTAAATTTAGCTATGTAGCCCGGATCATCATCGTGTATAGTCATATGCTTTGTCAACGATGATAGCAGTGGCAATACACAGCTACATGAAACAAAATCTTGACCGCCAAGCAGGACCATTGTCTGACAGAATAAGTCCAAAACTTTGACATATTTCGAAATCTTCTCCCAATCTGAATCTGACAGTTTTGGACCTTTGTATTGCATCTTTTCATCTGACAGGTAGACAGTTAATGCTTCTCTGACCTGTAGAAGACTCTGTAGCATAATAAACATAATATTTCATCTTGTTGGTACATCTTGCTGCAGCTTACACAATGGTGACTCAGTACAATTTTGCAACTCGGATGTGTTTGCAGCACTAAGTTTAAAATTTTCATTTGTATAAGTGATGCGAGAAAAGTTTTCGATTAATCGTTAAATAAAATTAATCGTTAAAAAAATTAACGATTAATCGATTAATTAATCGTTAACTTCCGCAGCCCTAGGAATAAACACTTCTTTCAAACTCACGGAAGAGTTACTGAGTGTTGAGTCACTCAAAGCCACAACCACAGGCCATGATATATTTCATGCTGTTACTAATTGTATTGAAAAAACTGGGTTGCTTTGGAACAAGATGGCAAGTGTTACAACTGACGGAGCTCTTGTCTTGACTGGAAAAATTTAGGTCTGGTAAAGTTGATAAGCGATAAGATTAAAGCAAAATATCCTGACCACACATTATTACCACTTCACTGTGTGATCCATCAAGAAAGTCTGTGTAAAGCTGTTTTGAATATAAAGAATGTTATTGACCCAGTTGTCAGTGTCATCAACCTCATCAGATCAAGAGGACTTAATCACAGACAGTTCAAGTCATTACTTGACGATTTGGAAACTGAACATTCCGATGTCTTGTACCACACCAGTGTTCAATGGCTGAGTCTCGGCAAGATGTTGAGGCGAGTGTGGGACCTCAGAGAAGAAACAGTGATGTTCCTAGAGATGAAGGACATTGAATGTGACTTTAATGCTAATATTGTCAATAAAGAGTGGACTTTATGTTTGCCATTGAAATTATGGAAAAGTTAAATAAACTGAATGTCAAACTTCAGGGCAATGGTGTGTTTGCACATGAATTGTATATACATGTAAAATCATTTCAGGCAAAACTCTCACTGTTCTCCAGACAAGCAAGTGAAAAAAGGTTTCGTCACTTCCCTTTGCTGAAACAGGAAGCCATTTCTGGTGAAATGACTGAAAAGTACAAAGCCCAATTAGATGCATTGACCGAAGAATTTGGATGGAGATTCCACGATTTCAAGAACTTAGAGCCACAGTTCAATATTCTCAGTTCCCCTTTTAGTGTAGAAGCCACAGAGGACATACAGTTGGAGCTGCTTGACTTACAAGTAGATCATGGCATGAAAGAAAAATTCAAGTGAGATGGTTTGCTGTATTTCTATGGATCTTTATCACAAGAATCATTTCCCAACTTAAAAACTTTGTAGCTAAACTTTTATCATTGTTTGGATCAACATACATTTGCGAACAAGCATTTCATTGCTTGAAGATCAACACATTTAAGAATATGTCGTTATTGTCGGACTGCAACTTGCATGCTGTCATGCGAATTTCATCAAGTAAACTTACTCCAGATTTAGAGAATGTTGTCAAAAATGTCAAGCAGTTACATAGATCTCATTAGAAATCAACAATAGTAGTGACAATGTAGTCGGTTTGTGTCTAAATTAAAGCCATTTAATTTAATTAACAAAAACAATTTATTGCAATAAAAAAATTGTAAAGCTTGCTAAAAAATTAGTAAAAGTGTTTGTCCATATTGTAAAATATAATGTATAAGTGTATATGTAAAATAAAATTGCAATAATTAGTTATTTATACTGTTTAATAACCTATAAATAATTCATAATTACTTATTGTGATAGGTTGCTGTAAACAAAGTGGACATAATATATATGCGACCCCCCCCCCCCCCCCCCCCCCCCCCCAATAGCTGTTCATTTGTCAATGGGGCCCTACGCACAAGTTTGCCCACCCATGGTCTAAACGAAATGTGTAGGAAACATAACATGAAAATTAGCACAAGTAAAACAGAGGTATTGACTATAACTAAAGAAGAAAAAACAACAACAATTCACCTAACCGAACATCCCTTGAAACAAGAAAAGAGTTTCAAGCACCTAGGAAGTATAATATCATCAAATGGCAAATCAGAAGACGAGATCGAAAATAGCATGCAATAAGGCAAACCAACTCATTCGACAAATGGCGCGAATACTAAAGAACAAACATGTATCAATAACTACTAAGAAAGCACTTTATAACACAATCTACATACCAACTCTATGTTACCAATGCCAAACCTGGACAAATACAGAAAAAAAAAAACAACACAACAACAACAGCATTCTGCGGAATTACAAGATATCTAAAAGAAAAACACTTAGATGAAGCAATGAGTAGGGGACTATAAATATCTAATATTGTTACAGGGGAGATTACTTGAATTTTGAAGAAAAAAAACATACATCATATACTAGTGGTATAATATTTATTAACTAACTTTTGAACTGCTCTAATATTATTTTCAAAATAGAACAGTCAATACGGATGTAATGTTTTAATATCAAATATAACGCTTTTAGATGTCTTAGAAAAATTATTTTAATGTTTACATACATTTTATAATGAACTTTTCCTTTATATATTTGTTTCTCAAATTTTATTTGTATACTTTTAGTGACACTCATATTAACCAATTTACAGTGAATAATATTTTTTTACTGGCCTCCTAGGGCCACAAAAAATGAACAGGCAATTTACCACACACACCCCTCTCCTGTCCTCTCTCTTGTTCATAATATGTATAGTAAGGAAACCAGCCAAACAGAGACCGTTGACGAGAAGATAGAAGAAGAACCATGTGCAAATTACACCAATTGAGCATGGGTGAGCAAATATTTTGTGCGTAGGGCCATATTGACAAATGTAAAGATATTGGGGGGGGGGGGGGGTATTTATATTTGTAGTTTATGAAACAGTATAAACGTAATACTATTGTAAATTGTGCAAAACATTCATTGCAGAGGGGAATGAAGTAGAGGACGGAGAAGACATCTGTATTTATTGTCCACAAATGTATGAATAGATATATACGTGGAGATATATACGTGTGCACATTTTACTGTAAAACATGTGTGTTTATTTTCACAGACTTGATGCTTGATGATCTAATACGACGGCATGGAAGAGTGTCGTCGATGGAATTGCTCCACGAACGAAGGACCTAGATCTGTGGGAAGGGCATTCCACATAGATGCATGCACTCAAATCACATAAATACATGCGTGATCGCATACAGACAGACAGGCAGTCAGACACGCACACACATATGCATGCATACATGCATACACATATATACACATATATACACATACAACGTGCACACGAACACTCACATCCTATTTTACACACATGTATACGTATTTCTCTGTGACTGCTTATAATCATATTCTTCAGAAAGTAATGTGGCTGTGCCTTCCATCATCTCATCTCATCTCTATCACGTTCCTTTTGTATCTTGCGGTGTCGAGGTGAAGTATAAACAGCAGGAGACTGCCCGCTTATGGGCTTCATGTATCAGTATTCCCATGGACTCTTCCACACTCACAAAATAGAGCTGCTTGCTTGCTTTGCTTGAGACGATTGGCCCCGTTCAACCTTCGAGTCTATCGACTTGGTTATAATTGGGGCCTTTGTGGTGTATCTAAGACTTCGTCTTTGGAAAATATAGATGCGTATATCTGCTTCTTTGAAAATGTTGAGTTGCTGCAGTTGAGTTCGTTTCATCCTTGTGGCTCTACATGGCTGGCCAGAGTGGAGCACTTGTTAAGGCCTGGAGTAATTGTGGCCAGGGCCGGATTTAGACTTGATAAGGCCCTAAGCTATTTGAAATATGGGGCCCTTTATAAGTCCAGATATTCTATGTCAGTGACAAATTGCTCACTCGGACAATATTTTTTGGGTCCCCCACTTTCTTGGGGGACCCAAGCTATAGCTTGTGTAGCTTATACGTAAATCTTGCACTGATTGTGACCCCTCTCCGTCTTATGGTGCTGTTTCCTTCAGAGAGCTTTACCAGTTTTCGTCTCTCCTAGTGTTCCTCCTATTTCCCCAGTCTTGGGTTGCCTTCGAATCACTCGGTGTTCGCCAGTTCGATCTTGGTGGTGAGCGATATCGTTCTTCATCTGTTACTTCTTCTTCTGTCTGTGTTCTCGCATCTTCTGGTTCGGTCTCGGCCTTGAGCAGGTCTACTATCCGTTCTAGAGTTGCTTCTGTCTTGTTTCTCGCTTGATGTATTGTTGATAGCTTTTCTTTAGTCTCAGCCTTTGTAGCATCCATCCGAGAGACATCCTGCTCAATCTTCTGCTGGACTTGCTTCAATTCGTCCAGTGATTCTATTAGTGCTCTTTTTTCTTGTAACTGTTTGAGAGTTTCTTCTGTCTTTTCTCTTTCGTCTTGGATTTTTGATAGAGTTTCTTCTGTCTCCGTCATGATTGCAGCCATCAGAGCGACCTCCTGCTCAATCTTCTGCTGAACTTGCTTCAGTTCGTCCAGGATGCGCAGGACGGCTGTTATCTGAGTCTCTTTCGTCTTGTCCTTTTCTCCCTCCATGCTGTTGAACTTTGATCTCAGGTTCTTCAGTTGGCCTTCCAGTTGCGCTTTGTCGCTTTTTGTGAGTCGACTGGTGGCCTCGTACTGCCTCCTAGCCTCTTTACAGGGCAGGTTAGATTTGATGGCGATCTTCATAGCTTCCTTGCTGTCTTGGTGGCAGGGGCAGCCGAGGTACCTGGCGCCGTGGTTGCCGAGGCAGTTGTCGCACTTTCTATTTGGGTTAGGCCTCCTGAGGTCTTTGTCGGTCTTTGCTTGCTGGCACTGGTGGGGTCCAGAGCAGTATCTGCCTACCTCCACCTCACTCTTGCAGGTGGCACAGGTGTGCCAACATTTCTGGCACTTAAAGCACTGCAGCAACCTCAGTATGTAGTGCTCTGGAACTTGGTCTCTCTTGTCATATCTGATGAGTTGAGGGATCACTCGGTCCTCCGATGTTACTATGACGACTGTGGAGAGGATGTTACTCTTGCCGATGATCCTCTCAGCATTGGTGATCTTGAGTTTCTTGTTCTCCCTCGTCAGCATCACCCTGATCTGGTCGTTAGTGAGATGGGTCTTGACTCGTTTGATGTCCCAACGTTTACATGTGCGGTGCCGGGTGGCTTCTAATAAGATGCCGTGGTGAAGCTTGATGTCGGCCTTCTCTTCTTGTGCAATCTTCTGCATAAGTGCTGTGGTTGTAGGGTTTTTGTTGAGGTAGACCACTACTCCATCAGGTGTCTTGCGCAGCTGGTAGATGCTATTTCTTCCCAGCTCGATTTTCAACAGACTGATTATCTTGTCTGTTGGTAGCGCCGACAGTTTGGTTTCTCCCACGCTTGTCTGTTTTAGCAGTAATTTGCCGGTGAAGTCCTCAGTTGTTGTTGTTTCCTCCGATGTGGAGGTCTTTGGTAAACTGGGCTGCTTCGTCTTGGTGCTGTTGAAAACTTCACGGCTGCTGCTGGCTTCAGTTGAAGTTGTAGTCTCCGGCGTCGAAACAGCGACAGGAGCGGCTTCATCTGGTGTAGAAGTGGTAGCTTCTTTTAATGTTTCTTGAGGTTCTGGAGTTGTGCTGCAGCTCAGCAGACACGTTTTCTTCTTGCATTTTCTTGATAGTATTGGCGGCTTCCACGCTGCTCATTTTGAACGTCGGGTGTCTCGTGGAGTTTTACTTGCCACTTGCCATTTTCTAGCAGGTGTCCGGCTTCCGATTAGGCGACTTGCTCTCGATAGCGCGTCGAGATGATATTTATATTTTCATGTATGTAACAATGCAACGGACCCTTTCTCAAAACTTAAGACTACTGGGTACGTGGTGCTAGCACCATATTGTTCTATACTAAACGCCGCTCCAAGGTTGATGTGGTCCAAATTAGGTCGGCCGGCTTTACTTCCTCGGACTGATCCTGGTAGCCATTTTTTCCCATGTCAATATTGTACAAATCAGCCTGAATGAGAATTATAGTCTGTAGTATTACTTAAGCCTGGTCTCTCTGGCTGAGGGGTTACACCACTTTCTCCGTAATCCCGTTTATCACACAGAGTCTCGTAGCGGGCGAGAGCTGGAAGCGGTTCGACCCCCGCTGGTGACTTGCGGGATAACTGAGCCGGCCGCTCAGAAAGCAATGGCAAACTACTGAGCGTAATCTTGCCAAGAAATTAACAGACAGCTGAAAGATGCTGCTGTTGACAGCGATGTCCTGTAAAGGATATGCTGAAAAAAAAAGTATTACTTAAACATAATTGCGCGTGCTTTACTTGTGGCCAAAAGGCAAGCAGTTACGGCGGCGATCGGCTGCCTAGAGAACAAACAGTACACGCATATCGTAATTTTAACGGAATCAGAAAGTATGATGATAAAAGTGAAGACAGGACTTGCTTCGGATAGAATGGCAGGCTTCCATTCAACAGTCAAAAATAGCGAGCATCTGTTGGATTCCTCCCCTCACCCTCAGGACTATAGTGGTGTGCCTGGGAAATGAGCAGGCGGACAGATTGGCTGAGTGTATATCCGTTGCTGTGGTATTGGTGCCTGAGAAGGCAAATATGGTCGGGTCATTTGAAATCGTGTGTATAGTGTAGAAGAACTGATAGATCATCATAACTTGGAGAAAAAATGTATCGCAGGGAGCGACCAGGGGATCTGGCCTTCAATGTAAGCTCCGAGGAAAGGTCAGACGGCCATATAATCAGGCTGATACTGGTATCATTAGTATCGGGACTCTTTGGTGGTTGTTGCAGATGAGGACGGAGTACGTTTGGAGATGTTCCGATTGTTGTAATATGGCTTCTTGACTCAACTCAATTCAACTCAACTCAGCTCAGCTCAACTCAACTCAACTCAACTCACCTCAACTCAACTCAACTCAACTCTACTCGACTCACCTCGACTCACCTCAACTCAACTCAACACAACTCAACACAGCTCAACAAGCAAAAAATAGTAGCACTACAAGTTACCTGCATTTCGTAAGTTTGACACTAGCTACCTCAACATGTAACTGTGGCTGCAGTGACCAGCCTGTCATAAAAAAGTCTACACAATTATTGACGCATGTATAAAACTGTGGCTGCAGTGACCAGCCTGTCATAAACTAGTCTACACAATTATTGACGCATGTATAAAACTGTGGCTGCAGTGACCAGCCTGTCATAAACTAGTCTACACAATTATTGACGCATGTATAAAACTGTGGCTGCAGTGACCAGCCTGTCATAAAAAAGTCTACACAATTATTGACGCATGTATAAAACTGTGGCTGCAGTGACCAGCCTGTCATAAAAAAGTCTACACAATTATTGACGCATGTATAAAACTGTGGCTGCAGTGACCAGCCTGTCATAAACTAGTCTACACAATTATTGACGCATGTATAAAACTGTGGCTGCAGTGACCAGCCTGTCATAAAAAAGTCTACACAATTATTGGCGCATGTATAAAACTGTGGCTGCAGTGACCAGCCTGTCATAAAAAAGTCTACACAATTATTGACGCATGTATAAAGCTGTGGCTGCAGTGACCAGCCTGTCATAAACTAGTCTACACAATTATTGACGCATGTATAAAGCTGTGGCTGCAGTGACCAGCCTGTCATAAACTAGTCTACACAATTATTGACGCATGTATAAAACTGTGGCTGCAGTGACCAGCCTGTCATAAAAAAGTCTACACAATTATTGACGCATGTATAAAACTGTGGCTGCAGTGACCAGCCTGTCATAAACTAGTCTACACAATTATTGACGCATGTATAAAACTGTGGCTGCAGTGACCAGCCTGTCATAAACTGGTCTACACAATTATTGACATCAGTTGCGTGAGCGACATTGCCCCCTTGGAAATGACAGTCAACAGATGATATGAACATATTTTTTTTCTTTCGCTTGTTTTGAATTCAAGCGTAGTCCATACACGCGCTATTACTTCTAGTGCACTGGACTAATCTTTGCGTGTGAACTAGCTTTCCCTATTATCAGTGTCCCTCGCCATCAGGCGAACCCACTGCGACTTCAGAGGCACTTGTAATTTATGTCCCCTAGTGAAGGACGAAATGTCAACATTTTAGTCCAAATGACTGGTGTAGGATTGAACCCACTACCTCGGCATCAGCACACTGGATGTTTAAGTAGGAGCGCTCTTATCCACTCTGCCATTCTGATCTCATGTAAACATAATGAAATCGACACACCAGGTATGTCCATTTAAACGTCCGTACACAATACAGACACGCGAAGTGCATGCAGCTTTACAAATTACCATTGCTAGAAACAAGGGAAAGTTGCTGCAACAATTGTCAGGAGACACAGATTATGGTCATCAATAGGAAGAAGGAAATACGACAATGTAATATACAAGTAAATGGGCATATTCTTAAACAAGTGAATAGGTACAATTATCTTAGAACAGTCATAACAACTGATGGGAGATGCCTTGAAGAAATTAGAACAAGAATCGCCAAGGCGATCCGTTAGCCTTTGCAAGATGGAAAACATATTAACCAATAAAAAGATGTCATTTGCAACGATAAAAAGAGTGTTGAGGTGATACATAGAACCTATACTTTTGTATGGATGTGAAGCGTGAACAATAAGCAGTCAAGCTAAAAAAAACATCTGATGGCTGTGGAAATGTGGTTTCTGAGAAAAATGCAAAGAATATCATGGTGAAAAATGGGGAAATGAGGGGGTGTGGGGGGGGGGGGGTGACCAAGTCCTACAAGAAACAAATAAAAAACGTCAACTGATTAGAGAAATTAGACTTAAACAGTCAACAACTTTTGGTCACGTTATGAGAAGAAATAAATTGTAGAACTTGTTGGCAACTGGCAAGTCTGAGGGGAAAAGAACAAGAGGAAGGCAGAGTTGTAAATACCTGGATGGCTTGACCACGTGGCATGGCCAAGACAATAACACTGAACTGATCCACGACTCTGGTGATCGAGTGAGATGGCGAAACATGATCACCCACGCTTACCGGCCTGGCGCATGATGATGATGCAACAAATCTTCCTCAATACAAACCACGAAGTGTAAGCAGCTAGAATAAACTCACCGCAGAGTAAACACAACACGGGGCTTCTGATTGTCAAAAACACACTCCGCTCTCACTCCCACGAATGTTTTGGAATTACCATGTTCGTGTCTCTCTACGAGTTGCACATCAATGCTGCCGATATAAAATTGCAGCTGTATCTGTTTCTTCACAATCATGAGCTGGTCAAATTCAAGATTGGTGACTCAGTCATGTGCACATGTGGTTTGGCGTCGCAGACAGCAGAGCACATACTCCAGGATTGCCAAAACTACAACATATCCAGGCGAACCTTCTGGCCTAGAGAGACAACAGTGGAAGATAAACTCTATGGACCGCTGAATGAACTAAAAAAAGACTGTTAGATTCATACAAGAGACAACATTGCAGTTATAAACATAATTCAGGCGAACGAAAGAAGAAGAAGAATGAGCTGTCGTTCTAGGAGAGGCTAAGTGTCGTAATCTTTCTTAAACTTAAACAATAGAATGTCTTAGACAAGATGGCAGTAATTTACGCTCTCGGAAAACAAGAAACACATATATAAACGAAAAGAGGTGGGGTAAAAAAATACTTAGACAAATAATGGTCTGTACCGAGTGTCATGGCAATTATAGAAGTGCAGGCATTCTTTTCGTGTTAAGTCGATTGGTGTCATGACACGTCAGCTGGTTTCGGTTTTCCCTGATGTATTTCGAGTGTTCTTGAGAAAGCGAGAAGGTAAATAAGATGAACAAGTAAATGTCATGAATGCGCCAATAAATTATTGTGGAAATATCAATCAATCGGGTGTAGTCTCCAAAGTGATAGTTGACTGTCATGGATCTCCATCCATGTGTCTCTCGCCTTGGTTGTACTACATGACAGATTGCTGTTTGTCCGTCTCTCGCCCTGGCTGTACGCTATGACAGACTGCTATTTGTCCGTCTCTCGTCCTGGCTGTACACTATGACAAAATACTGTCTGTTCGTCTCTGGCACTGATTGTAAACTATAACAGACTGCTGTTTATCCGTCTCTTGCCCTTGTTGTATAATACGACAGACTGCTGATTGTCCATCTCTCGCCCTGACTGTACGCTATGACAGACTGCTGTTTGTCCGTCTCTCGCCCTGGCTGTACGCTATGACATACTGCTGTTTGTCCGTCTCTCGCCATGGTTGTACACTATGACAGGCTGCTGTTTGTCCGTCTCTCGCCCTGGTTGTACACTATGACAGACGTCTGTTTGTCCGTCTCTCGACCTGGTTGTACACTGTGAGAGACCGCTGTTTGCCAATCTCTCGCCCTAGTTGTACACTGTGACAGACCGCTGTTTGCCCATCTCTCGCCCTGGTTGTACACTGTGACATACTGCTGTTTATCCTTCTCTCGCCCAGGGTGTACACTTTGACAGGCTAGTGTTTGTCCGTCTCTCGCCCTGGTTGTACACTATGACAGACTGCTGTTTTTCCGTCTCTCGCCCTGGTTGTACACTGTGATAGACCGCTGTTTGCCCATCTCTCGCCCTGGTTGTACACTGTGACAGACCGCTGTTTGTCCGTCTCTCGCCCTGGTTGTACACTATGACAGGCTAGTGTTTGTCCGTCTCTCGCCCTGGTTGTTTACTGTGACAGACCGCTGTTTGCCCATCTCTCGTCATGGTTGTACACTATGATATATTGCTGTTTGTCCGTCTCTCGCCCTGGTTGTACACTATGACAGGCTAGTGTTTGTCCGTCTCTCGCCCTGGTTATACACTGTGACACACCGCTGTTTGCCCATCTCTCGCCCTGGTTGTACACTGTGACAGCCCGCTGTTTGCCCATCTCTCGCCCTGGTTGTACACTGTGAAAGACCGCTGTTTGCCCATCTCTCGCCCTGGTTGTACACTATGACAGACTGCTGTTTGCCCATCTCTCGCCCTGGTGGTATACTATGACAGACCGCTGTTTGCTCATCTCTCGCCCTGCTGTTACACTATGACAGACTGCTGTTTGCTCATCTCTCGCCCTGCTGTTACACTATGACAGACTGCTGTTTGCTCATCTCTCGCCCTGCTGTTACACTATGACAGACTGCTGTTTGTTCAACTCTTGCCCTGGTTGTACACTATGACAGACTGCTGTTTGTCCTTCTCTCGCCCTGGTTGTACACTGTGATAGACCGCTGTTTGCCCATCTCTCGCCCTGATTGTACACTGTGACAGACCGCTGTTTGCCCATCTCTCGCCCTAGTTGTACACTGTGACAGACCGCTGTTTGCCCATCTCTCGCCCTGGTTGTACACTGTGACAGACCGCTGTTTGTCCAACTCTTGCCCTGGTTGTACACTATGACAGGTTAGTGTTTGTCCGTCTCTCGCCCTGGTTGTACACTATGACAGACTGCTGTTTGTCCGTCTCTCGCCCTGGTTGTACACTATGACAGGCTAGTGTTTGTCCGTCTCTCGCCCTGGTTGTACACTATGACATACTGTTGTTTGTCCGTCAGTCGCCCTGGTTGTACACTCTGATAGACCGCTGTTTGCCCATCTCTCGCCCTGGTTGTACACTGTGACAGTCCGCTGTTTGTCCATCTCTCGCCCTGGTTGTACACTGTGACAGACCGCTGTGTGTCCATCTCTTGCCCTGGTTGTACTCTATGACAGACTGCTGTTTGTCCATCTCTCGCCTTGGTAGTACGCTATGACAGACTGCTGTTTTTCCGTCTCTTGCCCTGGTTGTACACTATGACAGACCGCTGTTTGCCCATCTCTCGCCCTGGTTGTACACTGTGACAGACTGCTGTTTGTCCATCTCTCGCCCTGGTTGTACACTGTGACAGACCGCTGTTTGCCCATCTCTCGCCCTGGGTGTACGCTATGACAGACTGCTGTTTGTCCATCTCTCGCCCTGGTTGTACACTGTGACAGACTGCTGTTTTTCCATCTCTCGCCCTGGTTGTACACTGTGACAGACCGCTGTTTGTCCATCTCTCGCCCTGGTTGTACGCTATGACAAACTGCTGTTTGTCCATCTCTCGCCCTGGTTGTACACTGTGACAGACTGCTGTTTGTCCATCTCTCGCCCTGGTTGTACACTATGCCAGACTGCTGTTTGTCCATCTCTCGCCCTGGTTGTACGCTATGACAGACTGCTGTTTGTCCATCTCTCGCTCTGGTTGTACACTGTGACAGACTGCTGTTTGTCCATCTCTCGCCCTGGTTGTACACTATGACAGACTGCTGTTTGTCCATCTCTCGCCCTGGTTGTACACTGTGACAGACCGCTGTTTGCCCATTTCTCGCCACGGTTGTACACTATGACAGACCTCTGTTTGTCCGTCTCTTGCCCTGGTTGTACATTATGACAGACTAGTATTTGTCCGTCTCTCGCCCTGGTTGTACACTATGACAGACCGCTGTTTGTCCATCTCTCGCCCTGGTTGTACAATGTGACAGACCGCTGTTTGTCCGTCTCTCGCCCTGGTTGTACATTATGACAGGCTAGTATTTGTCCGTCTCTCGCCCTGGTTGTACACTATGACAGACCGATGTTTGTCCATCTCTCGCCCTGGTTGTACACTGTGACAGACTGCTGTTTGTCCGTCTCTCGCCCTGGTTGTACACTATGACAGACTGCTGTTTGTCCATCTCTCGCCCTGGTTGTACACTGTGACAGACTGCTGTTTGTCCGTCTCTCGCCCTGGTTGTACACTATGACAGACTGCTGTTTGTCCATCTCTCGCCCTGGTTGTACACTGTGACAAACCGCTGTTTGTCCATCTCTCGCCCTGATTGTACGCTATGACAGACTGCTGTTTGTCCATCTCTCGCCCTGGTTGTACACTGTGACAGACTGCTGTTTGTCCATCTCTCGCCCTGGTTGTACACTATGACAGACTGCTGTTTGTCCATCTCTCGCCATGGTTGTACGCTATGACAGACTGCTGTTTGTCCATCTCTCGCCCTGGTTGTACACTGTGACAGACTGCTGTTTGTCCATCTCTCGCCCTGGTTGTACACTATGACAGACTGCTGTTTGTCCATCTCTCGCCCTGGTTGTACACTGTGACAGACCGCTGTTTGCCCATTTCTCGCCACGGTTGTACACTATGACAGACCTCTGTTTGTCCGTCTCTTGCTCTGGTTGTACATTATGACAGGCTAGTATTTGTCCGTCTCTCGCCCTGGTTGTACACTATGACAGACCGCTGTTTGTCCATCTCTCGCCCTGGTTGTACAATGTGACAGACCGCTGTTTGTCTATCTCTCGCCCTGGTTGTACATTATGACAGGCTAGTATTTGTCCGTCTCTCGCCCTGGTTGTACACTATGACAGACCGCTGTTTGTCTATCTCTGGCCCTGGTTGTACACTGTGACAAACTGCTGTTTGTCCGTCTCTCGCCCTGGTTGTACACTATGACAGACTGCTGTTTGTCCATCTCTCGCCCTGGTTGTACACTGTGACAGACTGCTGTTTGTCCGTCTCTCGCCCTGGTTGTACACTATGACAGACCGCTGTTTGTCCATCTCTCGCCCTGGTTGTACACTGTGACAGACCGCTGTTTGTCCGTCTCTCGCCCTGGTTGTACATTATGACAGGCTAGTATTTGTCCGTCTCTCGCCCTGGTTGTACACTATGACAGACCGCTGTTTGTCCATCTCTCGCCCTGGTTGTACACTGTGACAGACCGCTGTTTGCCCATCTCTCGCCCTGGTTGTACACTGTGACAGACCGCTGTTTGCCCATCTCTCGCTATGGTTTTACACTGTGACAGACCGCTGTTTGCCCATCTCTCGCCCTGGTTGTACATTATGACAGGCTAGTATTTGTCCGTCTCTCGCCCTGGTTGTACGCTATGACAGACTGCTGTTTGTCCATCTCTCGCCTTGGTTGTACACTGTGACACACCGCTGTTTGCCCATCTCTCGCCCTGGTTGTACACTGTGACAGACCGCTGTTTGCCAATCTCTCGCCATGGTTTTACACTATGACATACCGCGGTTTACCCATCTCTCGCCCTGGTTGTACACTATGACAGACCGCTGTTTACCCATCTCTCGCCCTGGTTGTACACTATTACAGACTGCTGTTTGCTCATCTCTCGCCCAGCTGTTACACTATGACAGACTGCTGTTTGCTTATCTCTCGCCCTGCTGTTACACTTTGACAGACTGCTGTTTGCTCATCTCTCGCTCTGCTGTTACACTATGACAGACTGCTGTTTGTCCATCTCTTGCCCTTGTTGTACACTATGACATACTGCTGTTTGTCCGTCTCTCGCCCTGGTTGTACACTATGACAGGCTAGAGTTTGTCCGTCTCTCGCCCTGGTTGTACACTATGACAGACTGCTATTTGTCCGTCTCTCGCCCTGGTTGTACACTGTGATAGACCGCTGTTTGCCCATCTCTCGCCCTGATTGTACACTGTGACAGACCGCTGTTTGCCCATCTCTCGCCCTAGTTGTACACTGTGACAGACCACTGTTTGCCCATCTCTCGCCCTGGTTGTACACTGTAACAGACCGCTGTTTGCTCATCTCTCGCCCTTCTGTTACACTATGACAGACTTCTGTTTGCCCATTTCTCGCCCTGGTTGTAGACTATGACAGACCGCTGTTTGCTCATCTCTTGCCCTGGTTGTACACTGTGATAGACCGCTGTTTGCCCATCTCTCGCCCTGGTTGTACACTGTGACAGACCGCAGTTTGCCCATCTCTCGCCTTGGTTGTATACTATGACAGACCGCTGTTTACCCATCTCTCGCCCTGCGATTCATGATAGGAACTGTTCTTAGTAGTGGGACCATGACGTCGCCAACTGGTCTTGCCGCAATGAGCGCAATATACGTAGACATTTCGCAGGTCGTTATCCAGGTCTATCGATCCTTCACCTTCAATTGTATCTATTATCTCCTGTAACTTCTCACTATATGTAATAGTGGCCCCGGGTTCGAGTATTTTCACGATGACTTTTTTTGATGCATTGTCGAAATGGAATAGAACACAGAGTTGATCGTCCACCTTCCGATCTTTCATTAGGCGATTCAGTGCAGTTATAAACGCGCCTGGTGAACTGTACAGGCCTGAGGGACACACCTTTCTTATCACTCTACCATTGGTTGGTGTCACCGTCCTAGATACCTAGGGGAATGAAACTCGGGCTCATACAGGCAACAAGCTCCGTTGAGATACAATCTAACATCATTTATTTATATTATGTTACAGTAAGCTGGCGAAGTAAGGTCTTCGCAAGCCAGCAACCCTCAAGTTGCGTATCACAGGAGTTTACAATAAAGCAATAATACATGATTATTACAACAACTTTATCAGCTATCTAACGTGTGCATAAGACCCCTAAATACACTTGGGGTTTAAGCTATCAAGTCCCCCTTAAGGTAAGCCCTGTTGCTTCTTTGATGTCCAGTCCGTGTCTGCCCTCTAACGTGTCTCGATCTGACACGGGCTGTAACTCTCCTTGAGCTTCTCGTGGAACAGGTTCTGGCACGCGGTCAGCGTGTCCACGGAGCTGTAGGCGAACTGACCTATGCTTCTCGAAGGCTCTGGATTGTTCGAGCATTCGAGTGTGTCTCCCTTGTATTGGGGTTATGCCCCTTCTCTAATTCCCTTCTATCTTTATGTTTCTACCGACTCCATGTGAGACTCTGACAGGGGTCCCCCTCCCCCCGCTTCTATGGGTTAGTATATGGTAATTAGTCTGCACTAACACTGTCATAGGATCACATGAAGTTGGTGTTTGGTAGTTTCGTGGATGGGAACCTGGCCATATATATATATTTGCACTATTAACTCATGTATTTCCCCGTACAACAATCCAGGGTGATTGCTGGAGAGTCTCTATCTCTTCCATATCCTTAAAGATGCTTATCCGACCGAAGTTCCCTGACGCTTCTAGTTGTATTTGCAACCGCGCCCTTCTCAAGTATCCATTTGATACCCAGATATTAAACTCTGTGTTAGAGAGGTTTAACAAGACAAATTGTCTTGGCTTATTTAAGAACACTTGCAATTCTTGTCCTGAATGTGTATTTTGATACACTTTTACTTCCGTATGTTTTATAGTGCTTAATATATATATGCACTCTTGTTTTCTCCCAAGTAACTACTTATGTTCCTGTTTGCCTGTTAGTGTGTTTACTGCTTTGTTACTTGCTCTAATAAAATGTGTATGATTTATTTGTTAGTGTTTAGTTTTATGAGTATGTTCTACCTAATGTCTGAAGTGTGTGCTACTTGTGGGTATGTGGTGTGTAGTACATCTCTAAGTGTCACGAGCTGGAATATCCCTTGTCATGAATTACGTCATCTGTGTAACGCATGTACAGGGTATTCAAACAGTGATTCTTAGAGTGAACCTATTTTATCTACCACTAATCATGTATACACAATTTTAGACAAGTGTTACATTTTACACTCAAAACGCAGACAAATTAAAATAACTACTTTTTGCATACAATTTTTCCGCTCAGTATATCGTTCTCTCATTTACTTCATTCACTCTCTGATTCGCACACCTTTCCTTCAATATACTAATTTGTTAAAATATACAAATTAAGGTGAGGTAACTGTTTGTCGCCCCTAGAAAAAAGGAAACTGGCGATATGCTATATTTAAAGCATTAAGTACTATCTGTTTTGGTGTACAAGTAAATGGGAATATTCTTCAACAATTGAATAGGTACAATTATCTCGGAACAGTAATAACATCTGATGGGAGATGCCTTGAAGAGATTAGAACAAGGATCGCCATGACAAAAGTAGCCTTTAGCAAGATTAAAAACATACTGACCAATAAAAAGATGTCAATTGAAACGAGAAAAAGAGTGTTGAGATGCTACATAGAACCTGTACTTTTATATGGATGTGAAACTTGGACAATGAAAAACATCTAATGGCTGTAGAAATGTGGTTTCTGAGGAAAATGCAAAGAATACCATGGACAGCCAGAAAGACCAATGAACAAGTCCTTCAAGAAACAAATGAAGATCGTAAACTGATCAGAGACATTAGACGTAGACAGTCACAATTTTTTGGGCATGTTATGAGAAGAAATAATTTGGAGAACTTGGTGACAACTGGTAAGATCGAGGGGAACAGACCAAGGGGAAGACCTAGAAACAAGTATCTGGATGGCTTGGCCTTGTGGCATGGTCGAGACAGAAACACGGAACTGATCCACGACTCTGTTGATCGAGTGAGATGGCAGAACATGACCGCCCACGCTTACCGGCATGGCACATGATGGATGGATGGATGGTTTGGTGATAAGAAAATGGTTTATAAATTAAATTGCAACCATTGTATTGGGAGAAAGTTTTAACTATGAATGAGAATGTTTGTGACATATTATAATAGAAAATGTATAATTTACATGTTTACATATTTAATGTATATTATAAAGCACAAATGTAATACATATTTAACTAATAACATTAAATTAATTAACTCCAACGACGATCCGTGTGTTGTCGTTCTTTCGTCCGTGTGTTGTTCTAATACTGTTACAGTTCGTAGGTAACATTTTGGTGTCACATTGTTGTGTTGTCTCTCATATGTCGGAATCGGTTAAGTATATCGCTGTTTGTATGTGCGATGTTCTGTTACGTTAGTTTGCGAGTCAATTGAAATCACGGGTATGCCCAGTTAATATTCGCATGGTAACTTTCAGTACTGTGATTGATGAAATAATTTCACAAATGTTAATCTGCACAGTTCGGAATGTTTTTGATGTACTGCTAATTGCCAATGTGGCCCAATATAGTTAGCGGTTCTCACAGTTTCATGTCTGTGATAGATATAAGTAGAGTATTAAATCAGCTGTTGACACTTATAAGTTAAAGTTCTACAGTAAGTGTAGAGGTACACTGTTCTATGCAACAGACTAAAATCTCACAGCTTATTATATGGCGAGTAATTAATGTGCATAGTGTTAGTCTGCTGGTGCATTAGTTTGCCGTGATAATAGGTCAGAAATAATATTATCCGTTCCCTTGATGTGGCGGATTTCAAAGTCGAAATCCTGAAGTAGAAGACACCATCTTGTTAATTGATGATTCTTTGGAACGCCTTGTTTAAGTACCAGCAGTGGCGACTTATCGGTGAAAACAACAAAATGCGAACCTAAGAGGAACTTAGATAAACGACGCATACGAAAATGTAGACTTATTGCCTCCAACTCAACTGTGGAATACTGGATCTCTGCCTTTTTAAGCTTGCGGCTGATATAGAGTATTGGATGTCTCACGCCTTGATATTCCTGCGTCAGGCATCCTCTAATTGCGATAGCACTCGAATCTGTGGTCAAAATAAAAGGTATATCTATGTTTGGTAATCTTAATACGGGTGGGTTAGAAAAAATTGATTTCAATTTGCACATTACATCCTCTAAACGGATACTCTTACAATTGCACATATTACATAATTGTATAGGTATCGATGTAAAAATAAGTCTAAATAATGTAAGAGTGAAAGTAAATTTACTATAGGCATATATCAAAGTTATATGAAAAATTTTGCACCAACAGGAGTTAATGAACTGTAGCATGGTTATTGCTCTTTCAATTTGGCGCAATGTTGATTGATATATGAATGAGATGGTAAATATGATGAACAATTTGTTTGTTATTCGGATCATGGTGAAAGATTCATTTTGAAAGGTAGGTAATGTTATTTGAAGTTGCGTTAACAGCAAAAGTAGCAAGAGTGTCAGTGATTTGTCTTTGTTCATTCTACTGCTTGGTGAATGTGATTGTTTATTTTTCTTGGTTGAGGCGTGCGTTTCAAAGACATTGTATTTATCTGGTAAATAGGTGGATGGTGAAATAACAATGGTAGTCTTTGTGCTGATGGATTTAGATCCGTATCGTTTGCTGGTTTTGGTCATGCAATAAAGCAGTTTGGTTGTATGCAAATGTTTCTGACTTTTGTTTTGTGTGAAGGTAATTGTTTGTATTTGTTTATTTGCATACTGATTGTTTGCAAGAATGTTGCTTGATGGTGTTATTTCTGTATCTGCATAACTTTCTGCAGCTTTATGTGTTGTTTCTATTTTAGATTTATGTGTCCTTGATCGATGATAACTTTGCGAGGAACACAGATGATGACACTCATTTGCTAATAATGATTCTTTGTCACTAGTAGTGTCCCTTGGATATCTTTGTATTCTTTGGTTATGTTTCTTGGAATTCATGCCGTAATTGTTTCTAGTTCTCAGAGAAACAAATTCTTTCGACTCATAAAGTTGGAAATTATGAGTTCTCCCAGTTGTTGATTTGGTAACTGAGGTTTTGTCTTCATGAGAAACTGTCTGTAATGTGAAGTTGTCTTCATTGTCTTGTGTAGTAGTGTTGTTAAGAAGTACTGTTGGTGCTGTGCTTCTGTTATTGTTGTTCTTGGCATAATATGGTTTCGGTTGGGAGTGATTTAAAGAAGTCGAGTCGGTTTGTAATGACTCGTTAAGATGTTTGTCATGATTAAGAAAAGTGGTTGCTATTGTGTCGTTGACTTCGTCGTTTCCGTTAAGAGAATGTGTCGTTAAAGTAGAATTGTCATCGTTGTTTTTGTCAATGTCGTTTTTGTTAGTCCGGTTAGTGTCCCCTGTTGTCTCTGTTGAGTTGTTCGTGTGGGTTATGTGAGTCATTTGTTTTGTCACTATATTGGCGTATTCTGTCTCTTGTTGCATATTTACAGGTTCACAATTTCGTGTTTCGGTTGCGTCCTCAGTTCGAGGTTTTATGCTGATGGTGTCATTGCAAGATTCAACCGCCCCTGTGTTATGCACCTCTGTGAATTCGTTTTGAATTCCGTCATCGGTGGTTTCCCTTGTGTTTTTGGCAGTTTGAGACATGCAAATGTGTTCTTTAGTTCTGGACTCACTGTTTGCTTTCTGGATGCAGTTTTTCTGTTCCCATTCTCTGATTTCATCTTCAGAACAGGATTCTATATTAGGAAGATTTCCAAGAATAATTTCAGCGCAAGGATCTTCTAGTACTGCGCATAGCACTTGTCCTGACAGAAAAGGTGTCTGAGTTTCGGCCAGTGCTAGGGGGTATCTTTCGATGGTGCCTGCGAATGTGCGGCATGTTTCGTATTTGTGTGTGTAGTCTTTGTCATTAACTAATGTTATTTTAATTCCACAAAGAGTCGCCCCGCTATCTCGTATTAGTGTACATTGTTTGTTATTAACAAAACCTGTCTCAAATTTTAACTTGCCTGTTGATGTTAAGGCTGCGTTGGCCATTTCGTTAGACACTGGGATTGTGTGGCCGCATAACAAAGTGGTATCAAGCTGAAATTTTCTGCAGGTGTTACATGTGTTATCAGTGATGGTGTTAATGATCTCTACTGCATTACCTAACTCATTCGCACTTTCATTCTGGATGTCGCATTCGTTCTGTTGTTCAGTTTCTTCATCCGACGATGTATCTATTAATGCGGCATTGGCCTGCTTCATCATCTTTCTCCCATCACAAAGTGCTGAATAATGTCCATAACTCGCTCAAAAATAACATTTAACTGCTCTCTGATATGCGTCCCTTTTTTTTTTTTTTTTTTTTTTTCTACTATCATTTGGAGATGATGTCGATAATTCGGTGATTTGTCACACATCGCGTACTGTTCGTGTGTCAGATGACAATACTGACACAGGACTGGTTTTGTGAACTTAGAGCGTTGTTTGAACCTATTTTCATTAGGTTTTTAATATTTGGTGTTTGTAACCGCAGCTGTTTCATTTTGGCTCATATTTAACTGAAAAATATCGCGGTTAGCTGTAAAATATGCGCTCCCCTTATTTTCTATTTCTTGGATAGTTTTACAATCCATTTGCCTTAAAAATTTAGAAAAAGGGGTTGGTATTGTGCTAATAATTTTATCAATTATTATTAGCTCCTTCAGTATATCATGGCTGTTATTTGTTTTTGCTGAGGTTATCCATTTTGTACAAATATCTTGGACTGTAGACACGTAATCTATGAAAGTTTGGTTTGGTGATGGGGCTAATATTGAGAACTGAAGTTGATAGCCAGCTGTGTCTAGTGAAAAATGTTGGAGTATTCTTTGTTTCAAATAATCGTAATCTTTCCTCATGACTTGTGGAACTGTCTCTATCACTTTTAAGGGCTCTAATGCTAAATTTCTCATCAGAATAAATGCCCAATCGACTTTTGCAACGTTATGGTAAGTCATAAAACACTCGAAATTCTCTAAATATGCGCTTATTGAATCTCCTGAACAAAAGGGCTTGACTAAGCCTTTATATTTGTTGTATTTTTGTTCCTCTTCCTTACTTCTACTTTTGTTTACTGAAATTTCTAAGTTGGAGTCAATTTCCATTTGTTTCAGTTTTATCTGTGTTTCTGCGTTTAATTGGGCTTGCTTGGTCGCTGCTTCGAGCTCCATTTGCATCTTCTTCTCTTGAGCCTACAGTTGCATTTTCTTTTCTTCAGCTTCCATTTGCATCTGCATCTTTTTATCTTCTCTTTCTGCTTGCATCTTTTTCTCTTCTCTTTCCGTTGCTCTGTCTTCTCGTGCAATATTTTCTGAATGCGTCTTTTGTGCCCATTCTGAAAGTTTCTCTGCAGTATACCCTAACCTAATTCCTAATTCAATGCACTGTTCTAATGTTGACATCTTGTATTTTAGTTAGTGTTCACTCTATCGAAATTAAATCCCTTTGAAATTAGTCTGGGTGTCCAAAATTTAGTTATCCCCCTTAATGTTTACATTCAAATTTGCACGAGCAGGTTTACTTGGTTATGAGATTAGCATATATATAAAAACCAATACAATGAAAAATGTTACATCAATGAAAAATGCATGAGTATCGCTTAGGGATATAATAAGCATGAAATGGGACTCATCTTATTTTTCCTGATTTCTTGACTGTAGTCTTGTTTGGTTCTGCTGTTTTCTCGCCACTGCTGGAGGACAGGTTACATACACACGATATTTCGCGGAACAATCTGATGTTGGAATAAAAAAATATTAGTAACTGTCACTGTAATTGTTCAGTCATGTCAATGTCAAATTTCATGAACATCATAATTATTTCAATTACTTTTGTAGAGGGACTACAATAGCTCATTTACAGATGATACGATGATAGCTGCAAAGTTCTAGACTTTGTTATGTATGAAAGTTGATATATTTTACTTGGCAAAACCAAGAGCTGTCTGGAAAGTAAAGCTTGTGCTTGCCAAAACCGGCTTCGGGCCCCCAAATAGCCTGTCACCGTCCTAGATATCTAGGGGAATAAAACTCGGGCTCATACAGGCAACAAACTCCGTTCAGATACAATCTAACATCGCGAACTGACCTATGCTTCTCGAAGGCTCTGGATTGTTCGAGCATTCGAGTGTGTCTCCCTTGTATTGGGGTTATGCCCCTTCTCTAATTCCCTTCTATCTTTATGTTTCTACCGACTCCATGTGAGACTCTGACAGGTGGTATGTATCTTAGCCATACTTCATTCTCTAAAACATTGCAGTAGTAGTTGGGGAATTGAATTTCGGCCAGACCCACTTCAAAATATTGACTCACCTCTATAGTCTGCGGTAACTTGACGAAATAGTGACCTGGTGAGTTCTTGGGAAATATGTTCAGCGAAGCATTACTCTGTAATGTCAGGTAGAAGCTCATATTTTAGGGTTTGGTAGCATGTAACCCATACAACTGCTTAGAAGAGTGATCCACAACTTGCCCTCGACCGCATGGACGCTGGCTCGAGACAGATTAAATAGTGAAATGCCAATGACTGTGTATATAACGACCAGTTGACAGAAGAAGACAATCTCTAGTCGCGGCACTCGCCGACCACACATACACCAGAACGAATTTCTTTCCCCCTCTGGTGTATTTTTTGTGTTAGTTTCCACGATGGTTTCTTCCATTACCACTGTTTTTGACCTAATGGGTCATTACACTCGTGTCTCGGTTGTATCATTAGTTGCTATTGGCAAATGCAAAAATCAGTGCTCGAGGCGCTCCTTGTGGGACATTGTCGGTCCTAAGGACACTACTTTCTGTATGCAGGGTTGATGGATCAGCCCTGTGCATGTGTTGATTGGTGTCGCAGCCAGCAGAGCACATACTCCAGTTATATGATATTAGCACCATATATCTCTTTATTATACTAGTATTGTTAGGTTAACTGTATGTCTACCTGGAGAACCACACCAAAAATGTGAAAGATTTATCAAAAAGCCATCTTACCATTAGAGACTTGGCACATTGTGACCTGAACGGTGTTCACTGAGACGGGACATATATACGGCGAATGGTGGGTGTTATATACACGATATCTGCTGGTGAAGCTCCTGACTCAGCAGTATATTTTCTGGCCATGTGACCGGATGCGACTCCATCTTTTAACATTAGTCACGTGTTTCGGATGTATCCCATAAGACACGAGACCGGGTACAGCGCCATTTTGATCGGTTTTAGTCACACGGATGTACACTTACACATGTGATCGAGTGCGACGCCATCTTTAATTGGTTTTAGTCACGTGTTTCGATTGTATACCTTAGACATATGACCGGAAGCATCGTCATATTTGATCAGCTGTATCGTTATGCTGTCAGTACGCTCTGAGTTATCCTCCAGTTTTCCCCAAAGACATGTCTGAACACGTTCACGGACGTTCACTCCGCCGACATAGCCCTGTGGTGAGTCACCCGATCAGTCACCTTCAGCTGATGACGATGCTGCTGTTGATGATGATGATGATGATGATTTTGTTGGTGGAGCTGGGTGATGCTGCTTATGGTAATCCTGGTGACAGCCACTACAGAAGATCATGGGTACCGGATGGTTAGAAAGACACCAGCAAACTTGCCCAAGAAGCATGAATGTTGGGGCTGACTGCGCCATCCTGTAAATGCAATCCATTACAACTTGACCGCAATATGTAATAGCTAGACACATATCTATAATACGAGGCCTAGCTTTGGTCGTGGGATGCGATGACAAATCATGATAGCACACGAACAATCATACAATATTGGAGGTGAGTGCAACGTCCTTTAAATCCAACGCCTTACAGCTTGACTGCCCTATGTAATAACTAGACACATAACTACAGTATGAGGCCTATATTTGGTTGTGAGATAACACGGCACATCATGATGATACACGACCATCCAATCAATACTGGGGCTGACTGCAACATCCTGTAAATGCAATCCATTACAACTTGACAGTAGGATGTAATAGATAGACGCAACTATAGTACGAGTGATAGCTTTGGTTGTGAGATGACACCCAATATTGAATTTTCCTACGAGCGCGCACATGCGCGCGAACGAAAGCACAAATCTCACGCACGCATTTCACCCCCATCGCCTCTTGATCCACCCATCTTTTTACTACAAGAAAACCTCTTCTACACCAACTCCACAGCCACTCCCCAAATATATTGAAGTTTTCCTATGAGCGCGCACATGCGAGCAAACACTCACGCACGGATGCGCGCGCGCACACACACACACACACACACTCCACAACCACTCCCCCAATATTGAAGTTTTCCTACGAGTGCGCACATGCGCGCGCACGCACGCAAACACTCACGCACGGATGAGCAAACACACACACACACACGTGACCTGATACGGTTGTCGTTCGTACAGAATGACTATTGCAAGCTTGCCCAGGAATCACGAATGTTGAGGTTGACTGCGACGTCGTGTAATTGATAGCACGCACACACACACACACGCTCACCCGACAGTACACCCACGCTTTGGTCGTGATATGACACGGTAAATCATGGTGGCACACGACCAGCCAAACAATGTTGGGTATGAAAGCGACGTCCTATAATTGATAGCACATACACACACACACACACGCGCGCGCGCACACACGTGACATGATTGTCGTTCATTCAAAATGAGAATCGCAAACATGGCCAGCACACACGAAACTCCATAGATTATTGAGGTTGACTGCGACGTCCTGTAATTGATAGGACACAGGCACGCACGCACACATGCACAGACGCACACACATATCCCGCGTGACCAAGTCATCAAGGCAAGTATATATATATATATATATATATATATATATATATATATATATATATATATATATATATATATATATATATATATATATATATATATATATATATTTATGCTAGCAGACCCGGCCCGGGTTCGCCCAGGCCCTGGTGGGGAGCATCTCATTTAATTCATATAAGTAGTCATATAAGCTTCCGTTCCCGTTCCCGACTGTCTGTCTGTCTGTCTGTCTGTCTGTCTGTCTATCTGTCTGTCTGACCCTGCCCGGCATCGCCTAGCTCCTGGTGAGGAGGGATTAGGAGGAAGGGGAAAGAGGAGAAGGAGGAGGAGAAGGGAGGAGGAGGAAGAGGTAGGAGGAGGAAGGAGGAGGAAGGAGGAGGAAGAAGGAGGAGGCAGGAGGAGGAGAGACGAGGAGGAGGAGAGAGGAGGAGAAGGGAGGAGGAGGGAGAAGGAGGAGGAGGAAGAGGGAGGAGGGGAGGAGGAGGGAGAAGGAAGAGGGAGAAGGAGGGAGAAGGAGGAGGTAGAAGGAGAGAGGGGGATAACGCAGGAGGAGGAGGGGAGGAGAAGGAGGGAGAGGGAGAAGGAGGGAGGAGGAGGGAGGAGGAAAAGAGAGGAGGAGAGAGGAGGTGGAGGGAAAAGGAGGAGTGAGGAAGAGGTAGAAGGAGGAGGAGAAGGATGGGGAGGAGGAAGAGGAATGATGAGGAGGGAGGAGGAGGAAGAGGGAGAAGGAGGGATGTTGAGGAAGGAAGAAGCTGGAGGAAGAGGGAGGAGGTAGAGGGAGGAGGAGGAAGAGGGAGGAGGAGGAGGGAGGAAGAGATAGGCGGAGAGAGGAGGAGGAGGGAGGAGGAGGAGTGGGGAGGAATAGGAGGGAGGAGGAGGGAGGAGGAGGGGGAAAGAGAAGAAGGAGGAGGAGGGAGGATGATGGAGGAGGAGAAAGAGGAAGGAGGAGGGAGGAGGAGGGTGGAGGAGGAGGGAGGAGGAGAGAGGAGGAGGTATTAGGAGGAGGGAGAAGGAGGATGGAGGAGGGAGGAGGTAGAGGAGGTAGAGGGAGGAGGAGGAAGAGGGAGGAGGAGGAAGAGGGAGGAGGAGGGAGGAAGAGATAGGCGGAGAGAGTAGGAGGAGGGAGGAGGAGGAGTCGGGAGGAATAGGAGGGAGGAGGAGGGAGGAGGAGGAGGGGGAAAGAGAAGAAGGAGGAGGAGGGAGGATGATGGAGGAGGAGAAAGAGGCAGGAGGAGGAGGGAGGAGGAGGAGGGAGGAGGAGGAGAGAGGAGGAGGGAGAAGGAGGAGGGAGAAGGAAGATGGAGGAGGGAGGAGGAGGAGAGGGGGAGGAGGAGGGAGGAGTAAGAGGGAGGAGGAAGAGGGAGAAGGAGGGAGAAGGAGGAAGGAGGAGGGAGGAGGAGAACGCAGGAGGAGAAGGGGGAGGAGGAGGGGAGGAGGAGGAGAGAGAGGGAGGAGGGAGGAGGATGAGGGAGAAGGACGGAGGAGGAGGAGAGAGGAGGAGGAGGGAGGATGTGGAGGGAGAAGGAGGAGGGAGGAAGAGGTAGGAGGAGGAGGGAGGAGAAGGAGGGTGAGGAGGAGGAGGAATGATGAGGAGGAACGAGGAGGGATGTTGAGGAAGGAGGAGGGAGGAGGTTGAGGGAGGAGGAGGGAGGAGGAAAAGGGAGGAGGGAGGAGGAGAGAGGAGTAGGAGGAGGGAGGAGGTAGGAGGAGGGAGAGGAGGAGGAGGGATGTGGAGGAAGGAGGAGGAGGGAGGTAGAGGGAGGAAAAGGGAGGAGGAGAGAGGAGGAGGAGGTAGGAGGTGGAGGGAAAATGAGGAAGGAGGGAGGAGGAGGGAGGAGGGAGAGGAAGGAGGGAGGAGGAGGGAGAATGGGGAGGGGAGGAAGGAAAGGGAAGTGGAAGAGGAGGAAGAGGGAGGAGGAAGAGGAGGAGAAGGGTGGAGGGAAGAGGATGGAGGAGGAGGGGAGAGGAAGAAGGAGGAGGGAGAGGGCGGAGGAGGAGACGGAGGAGGTAGAGGGAGGAGGAAGAGGAGGAGGAGGAGGAGGAGGGTGGAGGGAGGAGGTAGAGGGAGGAGGAGGGAGGAGGGGAAGAGAGGAGGAGGGAGTTCGCCATTCCGAATTTATACTCGTCTAGGTTCTTTGATTTCGGTCCTTCCATTGATTGTTCTTCCCTTCTACATGACTGTAGATAACTTCCTTACACATAAAAAGATGAATTGTTATTGATATTGCCGTGGCATGGAGGAATATCAGCAGCATAGTTGATCTAGAAAACCAAAGACCGAGATCTATGGAGAGCCATGAATGCCTACGCCAGCCGGCACGGCACTTGATGATGATGATTGCCGTGTGACGATTCTGTGTAGTCACGTCATTTTCTTCGCTTTTCCTAGCGTTGTGGTTCGGGGATTCTTTCATCATCATCATCATATATTTACGTACGTATTTAGGGAGGGGGAGGAGGGAGGAGGAGGAAGAAAAAACAAAACTATGACAGTTGGCAGCACTGGAATGAGAGGAAGATGTGTAGAAAATTTCATCTCAATCGGATCGGCCGTTCGCGAACGCATAAAGGACATACAGACATACAGACATACAGACAGAGATTGCCTTTTATATATGAGATACTAGCTGACCCGGCCTGGCTTCGCCCAGATCCTGGTGGGGAGCATCTAATTTAATTCATATAAGTAGTCATATAAGCTCCCGTTCCCGACTATCTATCTATCTGTCTGTCTGTCTGTCTGTCTGTCTATCTATCTATCTATCTATCTATCTATCTATCTATCTATCTATCTATCTATCTATCTATCTATCTATCTATCTATCTGTCTGTCTGTCTGTCTATCTATCTATCTATCTATCTATCTATCTATCTATCTATCTATCTATCTATCTATCTATCTGTCTGTCTGTCTGTCTGACTCGGCCCGGCTTCGCCCAGCCCATGGTGGAGAGCATCTCATTTAAATCATATAAGTAGTCATATAAGCTCCCGTTCCCGACTGTCTGTCTGTCTGTCTATCTATCTGACCCGGCGTGGCTTTGCCCAGCTCCTGGCGGGGAGCGTCTCATTAAATTCATACCAAAAAAAAAAGTTACTTAAAAGAATGTCCTTCCACATACCATCCATTATTTTTAATGAAAACTGTTGTTAATCTCCTACATGACTGTCGATAACTTCTTTAAGTATAAAAAGATGAGTTAAAATGTTATGCAGTATGCATTATTTTTATGAAAACGTTGAAAATGCCTTGAAGATTATATCATTCTTTATTATAACTCATATGCCGGTAAATAACTATAGACAAAGAGTTTATAAATCTGTGAAAACCATGCAACAATATGACTATAAGGTATATAGCAATCTTATTAAAAGTTATGCCCCTTGAAATAACTTTTCTAGAGTTAAGTCCCCTTGCTATATAGAAATAATAATGAAAAATGAAATATTAAATAATATTAAGTAAGTAGCCAATTTTACACTAAAACAAATATGACAGTTGGCAGCGTGGGAATGAGAGGAAGACGTGTAGGAAATTTCATCTCAGTCGGATGGACCGTTCGCGAACGCAAAGAGGACATACATACAGACGGAGATTGCCTTATATATATATATATATATATATATATATATATATATATATATATATATATATATATATATATATATATATATAATATATACCCATTTGGACAACCTACCTACAGCTATAGAATTACCTACATATTTCAATAAATAGATAAATTCATATATATATATATATATATATATATATATATATATATATATATATATACATATATACATATATACATATATACATATATACATATATATATATATATATATATATATATATATAATATATATATATATATATATATATATTATATATATATATATATATATATATATATATATAATATTTCAAACTATGTGTGTAATAGCTTCGCATAGCTATATTTTTAATTCGGCGCAAATATTCCCTTCACAGTCTTCTGATCGCTATCTACAATAAGCATTGAAGAACGTCAACATTAATTGACATTCCCGTAGGCGTTCTGCATGAGCGGTATCGTTTAATCTCATACGGCCGTTGCTGGCTAGCCATTGCCTTTTTTCTCGCGGGGCGTGCTCGGTGAAGCGTCACTGGATGCTTGTGGGCGCAGGTAAAGTTGGCAGTTCTATTTATGTTTTGAAAACAAGGAGGTTATTTGTGTTGTTTATTTACATAATTTAATGTATATCTCGGAAAGTTCTGGCTTAAATTAAATGAGACTCGTAGTTTTATATTGACATAACTATGATCCAGTGAACATACACTATGACAAACCGCTGTTTACCCATCTCTCGCCCTGGTTGTATACTATGACAGACCGCTGTTTGCTCATCTCTCGCCCTGCTGTTACACTATGACAGACTGCTGTTTGCTCATCTCTCGCCCTGCTGTTACACTATGACAGACTGCTGTTTGCTCATCTCTCGCCCTGCTGTTACACTATGACAGACCGCTGTTTGCTCATCTCTCGCCCTGCTGTTACACTATGACAGACTGCTGTTTGCCCATCTCTCGCCCTGCTGTTAAACTATGACAGACTGCTGTTTGCTCATCCCTCGCCCTGCTGTTACACTATGACAGACTGCTGTTTGCTCACCTCTCGTCCTGGTTGTACACTGTGATAGACAGCTGTTTGTCCATCTCTCGCCCTGCTGTTACACTATGACAGACTGCTGTTTGCCCATCTCTCGCCCTGGTTTTACAATATGACAGATGGCTGTTTGTTCATCTCTCGATGTTATCTTCCCACTAGTATCGCTGTCTGCCTCTGCTCGCCTGCCACCAACTGTTCCCTCAGTATGGTTTTTACAAGTTTATCATGTCTCTTATTTCTGTGATCGCACTCTTTCCAACATAGAACCTTTATATTAAACTGTTTTAGTTTCCATGGAATACAGCATTTTCTTCCCAAAATTCTGCTTTTCAAATGCTTCTTTATAGTTGAGATTTCTGCGTCATAACGCAGTGATTGACGTTTCTGTATGTTTAATGACTTGTTGATGTCTTTAAATGCTTCTATTGTGTTAAGGTTGTTGAACAATACTTTTGCCACTTCCTTTTTCTTTTCAATTTATATTTTAACTCTGCAATTTTCTTTCATTACATGTTCCAGATTTGAAAACACAACAACAACAACAAACAAACAAAATCACATTATATTTTAGGGAAATACAATTTCTTGCCATAACAACAATTTAGCTATACTAAAATGCAATACGTCACAGTTTACTAATTAGTTAGTTGCATATCCTTTACAAAACGATAAAATCAACATATGCAGAGTGTTTAAGGTGTTGTTGTTGTTTTTTTGGCACGTATACGATAAATTAGTTTGCCATTGCTTTCTGAACGATCATCATACCAATGATTTATTTGGTTGTTTCGGGATTAGAGGTTTGATTATTGAGCACAACCCACTACTGGCAACGTTGGAACAAGATGGCAAGTGTTACAACTGGCGGAGCTCTTGCCTTGACTGGAAAAATTTAGGTCTGGTAAAGTTGATATTCCGGTACGATCGTTGGGCCTTGTCTACGTCAGATTCTAAGCACCAGACTCGAGACTCATACCATTTTCTGAAAATACGAGCGCATGGCGGTCTGCATCCAAATCGCTCACAGCTGTGTTCCGAACGCGGTATGCGGGATTGCTGATTGCGTCCGTAATCCCTACGGCACAGCTTCGGCTGTTAACCAGTCAGTAAAGTAAATGACGGTTTTACACATCTTCAGATGTACTGGGTGTATGGTGCCAGCTCCACATTTGTACAGACAAATCGGCAGTCGATGGATCATGGGGTCAATGTCACACCTGCAGTTGTTATCACCCACTTTAGCTTTAACCCATTTTACGTTAGCTCGACCTGGGGTGCCATGATCAGCTAAATAAAAATAAAATCCGCCTGGTTGGGGATCCGAATACCTAAGCACTGGGCCGACAGGCAAGAGACATAGCTACTGCGCTACCGTTGCAGAGAATTGGAGATATATTACTTTAGTCATTAGTCGCGGTTCCAACTTCGCGGCAACGGGTCGTCAGCATTATGCTCCTTTCCTGTGCCAGTGAATATCACACAAGGTACACTGTGCATAATGCCGCTGCCAGAATGCCAACACAAACTTCCTCCACGAAAAATACAGTTCATAGTCGATGGAAGCGGCAGTTGCTAGAAAACCAGCGGCCACACATTACTGCATAAGGCAATCCAGTCATTTCTGCGACAAAGCCGGCCATTACCGCAAACCATAACCATGAAGACGGCACCTGATTGAGTTACATTCCCACAATACTTTCATGGTGCGTAAATGTTGTTAGTTGCTCAGCTTATTTCCCTCTTGCTTTTTTTCAGGCCAACAAAATTATCAAGGGGAAAACAGCAATCAACAGATGTTTCATGACATTAATCTTTTCAAAGCGAAATACTTCTTTCTTTCTATCTTTCTTTCTTTCTTTCTTTCTTTCTTTCTTTCTTTCTTTCTTTCTTTAAAGCTTTTCACACTATACCAGCACTTGATCCTCTCAGTGATTGATTATGGACTAGTACTGCTCACTGTCTCAAAGAGTCAGCTGGTGAAATTAGAGCGCATACAGAACGAAGCTATGCGGGTCATTCTGGGATGCACCAGAGACACCCCAGTAGTGTATATGCGTTACATCCTAGGTCTGCCGACTGTTGCTGGTAGGCACAAGGTGATGCAAGCGAAGGCATACCTCAGAGTAGCTGCAGACACAGATCACCCGTTGCATGAGGCGCTGGACGCAGTTTGGAGTCAACATTATGTGTCCAGAACAGAAAACAATAAAAACAAACATAAAAAACAAAACAAAACAAACAAAAAAAGAAATAAATTGACAATATTATGTTATCAAGGAGAACTCTGGCCAGGCGTATTGACAGGATAAGTGACAATTTGATGCATAAACTTCAAGATGCAAGTAAACAAATTTTGTGGTAGTCTCTTGCATTGGATGAGAGTACTGATGTACATGATGCTGCCCAATTATTGATATTTATACGTGGAATAAATAGGGCTACGACCAATTAATTTAAATTTAATAGTTAACTTTTGAAACATTAACGATTAATTAATCGCTAATTTCGATTAAAGCAAAACAATTATGGTCATATAACTCACATTATAGTTGTATTTGTTCAAAATTATAATAACACTGAATTGTCTTGTTCATATGTCATCTAATAACCAACTATGCAAACAGACGAGTATGTTGACAGTATTTGCTTCAAGTGACGAGCGCGTCTTATTAACAATATAACCAGCAGACCTGAACAATCGTTCACATGGAATTGAGGTAGCCGGTATGCACAGAATGGTCTTGGCAAGGAATGGCAATTTTGGATATCGATGTTCATTAAGTTTCCACCATTGTAAAGGTCAACCGATTCAGCAACTTTCTTATCCTATTTCAGACTCAATTAGCTTAATACTCTCTTCATTTGGTTCACATATAGTTTCATTGTTAATGTCAGTATCATTCGTTGCAGCAGTCTCCATCTTGTCAAGATCTTGGATGAGATGACAGAAGTAATAGAAGGATATCAATTATGGATAAGACCAAGATAGGATAAATATAACATCCCTGAACAGGGATTGGAGATTCAAGGGACAGAAGAGAGGATAGAACTATTAAGGAGTTATCCAACAGGACACACAGGTGTCAACAGAAGGACATGATAGGACACGACAGGGATTTACTCCCAGGTTAGTTAAACACGGGAAGTACCCGTAACCAGCCTTAACTAGAATGTAGTAACTAGTGACAGGCTGCTGAACAGCGTGCCGGGTAACAACGCACGCAAGAGTGCTGACGCACGAGGGTTCACAAGTCCGCAGCTGACCAGCGCTGCTAAGATTAGCCAGACGGGGACTTGACAGCTTAGGAGACAGATCGTTATATTTTGCCTTGGCCATTGTGTAGTTGTTAGGGCACTGTAGGATCGTGACTTAACTTAGGACAGTTAGAGAATTGTGCTTAGAAATATTATTGCTGTATTGAGTGTGATACTTTGTTAATGATTGTGAATTACTCATGTGAGCTCGTAGAGCCAACTGTATCATTACGCAATAAAATGAAGTATTCCCTTTGTACACCTACGAGTTAGTATTCGTGCGGTACAAACGAAGAATCCTTGTATGCCTGTCTGAACGAGGTTGTTGACAATCTGCTCATCATGAACTTTAACTGCTATTTGTTGTTCAATACGTGACCAAGTTCGTTCTTTTGCATCTTTTGGCAAACACTTCAGGTATTTGTAGCGTGGATCAAGTGCTGTTACAATCTTTAGTATTTAAATACTTGTCATAATAGCTACACTTTCACTGAAGTCATTAATACATGCTGCCTTAAATTTAGCTATGTAGCCTGGATCATCATCGTGTACAGTCATAAGCTTTGTCAACGATGATAGCAGTGGCAATACACAGCTACATGAAACAAAATCTTGACCGCCAAGCAGGACTGTGGTCTGACAGAATAAGTCCAAAACTTTGACATATTTCGAAATCTTCTCCCAATCTAAACATGACAGTTTTGGACCTTTGTATTGCTTCTTTTATCTGACATGTAGACAGTTAATGCTTCTTGACCTGTAGAAAACTCTGTGGCATAATAAACATACTGTTTCATCTTGTTGGTACATCTTGCTGCAGCTTACACAATGGTGGCACAGTACAATTTTGCAACTCGATTGTGTTTGCAGCACTATGTTTAAAATGCCCGACAATTTTTCAACATCCGGTTTATTTGTATAAGTGATGGGAGAAAAGTTTTCGATTAATCGTTAAAAAAAAATTAATCGTTAAAATAAAATTAACGATTAATCAATTAAATAATCGTTAACTTCCGCAGCCCTAGGAATAAACATTTCTTTCAAACTCACGGAAGAGTTACTGAGTGTTGAGTCACTCAAAGCCACAACCACAGGCCATGATATATTCAATGCTGTTACTAATTGTATTGGTTGGTTTGGAACAAGATGGCAAGTGTTAAAACTGGCGGAGCTCTTGCCTTGATTGGAAAAATTTAGGTCTGGTAAAGTTGATAAGTGATAAGATTAAAGCAGAATATCCAGACCACACATTATTACCACTTCACTGTGTGACTCATCAAGAAAGTCTGTGTAAAACTGTTTTGAATATCAAGCATGTTATTGATCCAGTTGTCAGTGTCATCAACCTCATCAGATCAAGAGGACTTAATCACAGACAGTTCAAGGCATTACTTGACGATTTGGAAACTGATCATTCCGATGTCTTGTACCACACCAGTGTTCGATGGCTGAGTCTCGGCAAGATGTTGAGGCGAGTGTGGGACCTCAGAAGAAATAGTGATGTTCCCAGAGATGAAGGGCATTGAATGTGACTTTAATACTAACATTGTCAATAAAGAGTGGAAGTTAGACTTTATGTTTGCCATTGAAATTATGGAAATGTTAAATGAACTGAATGTCAAACTTCAGGGCTATGGTGTGTTTGCACATGAATTGTACATACATGTAAAATCATTTCAGGCAAAACTCTCACTGTTCTCCAGACAAGCAAGTGAAAAAAGGTTTCGTCACTTCCTTTTGCTGAAACAGGAAGCCATTTCTGGTGAAATGACTGAAAAGTACAAAACCCAATTAGATGCATTGACCGAAGAATTTGGATGGAGATTCCATGATTTCAAGAACTTAGAGCCACAGTTAATATTCTCAGTTCCCCTTTTAGTGCAGAAGCTGATACAGCCACAGAGGACATACAGTTGGAGCTGCTTGACTTACAAGCAGATCATGGCATGAAAGAGAAATTCAAGTGAGATGGTTTGCTGGATTTCTATGGATCTTTATCACAAGAATCATTTCCCAACTTAACAACTTTGTAGCTAAACTTTTATCAGTGTTTGGATCAACATACATTTGCGAACAAGCATTTCATTGCTTGAAGATCAACACATCTAAGAATATGTCGTTATTGTCGGACTGCAACTTGCATGCTGTCATGCGAATTTCAACAAGTAAACTTGCTCCAGATTTAAGGAATGTTGTCAAAAATTGCAAGCAGTTACATACATCTCATTAGAAATCACCTATTGTAGTGGCAATGTAGTCGGTTTGTGTCTAAATTAAAGCCATTTAATTTAATAAACAACAATTTATTGCAATTAAAAATTGTAAAGCTTGTTAAAAAATTAGTAAAAGTTTTTGTCCATATTGTAAAATATAATGTATAAGTATAAGTGTATAAGTAAAATAAAATTGCAATAATTAGTTATTTATACTGTTTAGTTAGTTAGTTAGTTAGTCGCGGTTCCAACTTCACGGCAACGGGTCGTCCCCATATTGCTCCGTTCCTGTGCCAGTGAATATCACACAAAATGCTCCTCACTGCCCTATGTGAACAATGGAATAGACAGAAGTGTCGGCAAGCCAACAGCCCGCACAGGTACACTGTGCATAAAGCCGCCGCCAGAATGCAATCACAAAAGTCTTCCACGAAAAATACAGTTCATCGTTGATGGAAACGGCAGTCACCAGAAAGACTTCATTGACCCGGGTTTTATCCCACATGGCTCGGTCTCTTTCCGCAGGGCGACCCACCGAAAGCGCCGCACAAAGCACGAACTCCGTAGCTACAGCGCCGACTCCCAGGAGTCTCCCGAAAAAAGCACTCGTGAACCGAAAAGGCAAACTAGTCAATCCAGTAACAGCCGGCCGCCATCGTTCCGAACACGCAGTTCACGCTAAAAACAACCGCGGACCGATGTAAAAGCATTCCACACGAAATTCACAGCTCACAGTGTCGCGCCACGCACTCACTCAGTAGCAGGGCGACGGAACCATAGCCTCCTTAGTCGCCTCTTACGACGTGCATGGTTTAATAACCTATAAACGTCACGAAAGTTTGGAGAGAACAATAATGGAAGGGTATATGCCTGGGAAGAGAGGAAGAGGAAGGCCAAAGAGAAGATGGGTGCAGGATGTGGCGGATGTTCTCCAGATGGATGTATCAGACGCGGGACATCTTGCTTGTGATCGAGAAGTTTTCCGGAAGGTTGTTATGGGAGCGAGGTTCTGCAAAGGACATGCTACTGAATGAATGAATGAATGAATGAATAACCTATAAATAATTCATAATTACTTATTGTGATAGGTTATTGTAAACAAAGTGGACATAATATATATGCGACACCCCCCCCCCCCCCCCAATAGCTGTTCATTTGTCAATGGGGCCCTAAGCACAAAAAATATGCCCACCCATGGTCTAAACGAAATATGTAGGGAACATAACATGAAAATTAGCACAAGTACAACAGAGGTATTGACTATAACTAACGAAGAAAAAACAACAACAATTTTGTTGTGTGACAAGTTTGTGACACGTGTGATATACCTCCAAGTATGAAACAAGAACTCGTGTGTATTTCTTCGCTGGAGTAGCACTTTGTTTATACATAGTATTGGAATACACGATTGTGACACGCGTTTATTCACAAAGTAAAAACAAGAAACTCGTGTGTTTTTCTTCGCTGGAGTTGCACGTACCCTCATTGTTCTATTGGATTATCGTGAGTGTGTGTGTTAATATTTCCAAGGAAAGCAAGAAACGTGAGTACATACATTACTTTATAAATATAAAATACTATCACCGCGATAATTTCAAGCAAACAGAAGAAAAATGGCGTACAACACAAGAAGTAGCTCGCAAAACAAAGAGCTTTACTCGGAGAAGGCCGCTGCCGGCCCTAAAGCAAATACCAACAGGGGTAAGGCTGGCAGCGGTCCTACCAGAGGCAACCAGAATCCAGTAGCATCTAGCCCAACACCTACAGCCAACTCAAACAGAAACGGTGAGCGATTACACAGCCGGAGAGAGGCGTCCAAAACCCGAGATAGCAGCCCAATGACCAAAGAAGTAAGAGAGAAGACTCGCCTAATAGTAACACAAGTCAATGAAGCGCAGGCAAAAATCACGTCGATGAACGCATCCGAGTTAAGACGGGTGTTTGAAAACGCACTAGGAGCAAGAAGCATCGAGAAAGCATATAAAACAAAACAAGGGAAGGTATTCCTACACCCGAACAAAACAGAAGAAATAGAGACCATCATTAAAACAATTAAAGACACACAAAAACCCTACAATCTCCAACTGATTCATGGAATAATGGTGGACATTGACATCCACAAACCAACCAGCGACATAGTGATCAAAGGCATCAACCCTCAATGGGACATGACTAAGATCCTAAAAGACCTTAAGAAGGAAAACAAACACGCAAAAATACTAGACGGAGAGAGAATAACGAACGGGCAAGGAAAACCCACATCGGTGATAAAAATCAAATGTGAAGGACAAGACCCACCAAGACAGTTATCACTAAACGGGGAATACAAGCACATCGAAGCATACGTTCCCCCATTAGCACAGTGCACACTCTGCCAGAAATTTTGCCACTTCCGGCAAAGCTGCAGACAGAAAGTCCCAACCTGCAAGTTCTGTGGAGGACCGCACTGGAGGAGCGACTGCCAGCTCGCAAAAAACGAATCAAAATACGCAGAACACAACCCAAAAAGAACATGCGCCAACTGCAAGGGCAACCACGGTGCAAGATACAAGGGGTGTCCTGCGTATAAAAGGGAACTTGCTGCCTGGAGGGAATCAGTGCTAACCAAGACACCACTTAGGATAGTAAAATTGAAGCAGAACCTCCACAAAAGCGGCCCTGAAACGCTACACAAAAGGCGGATAATGCAAACAGACATAACTAACCAGAAAGCACAAATAGCCGACAAACCACAAGACAAAAGACAACAGACACAAACAGAAGCAGGACCAGTCACAAGACCAGAGGACGAAAACCTAAGACAGGCTCTTAAAAGAGTACAGGAAGCAGAAGGAAAACTCGCAACTACCACCAAACATATGGAAGAGTCCACAGCAAAGATGGAAAAAACCGCACAAAGCATCGAAGAACAACTGGAAAAAATCAAAAAGATGGTAAATGACCAGGAAAGCAAACTACAAAAAATGGAAACAGAACACAATGAAATGTGGGATTTGCTCACCTCTGGCGTAAGAGGGAAAAACCCGATGTGGATGAACAGCCAGCTGAAGGAAATCAAAAACGAAATAGAATCAGTCCGAAATGAAGTCAGATCAATCTTCAATACTGTGATAGCTCACCAACGTGGAATACTCAAGGAGAAAACAGTACCACAGTGGCAGAGAAATCAATTGTATCCAGTAGAGGAAGCAACCAGCTACCATGACAATGAAAACAGCACAGACTCCGAAATATAAAGAATGGAGGACAACCAGAGACAGGGTCAGACAGCAATAACAGTAGAACCAAAAATGGATAACAGAAACGTGAGAATAATTCAGTGGAACTGCAGGGGCATTAAATCCCACCTCCCAGACATCATGAATCAACTGGGGAGCCAGAACTGTATTTATGCCCTGCAGGAAACCCACCTGAAACCAGATCAACAGTATAGGTGCCGCGGGTTCACGGCAATTAGACAGGGCAGAACAGAAGCTAGAGGGGGCGGGGTTGCCCTGTTAGTGCACGAACAGTTCCAGATCGTGGCACAAGAAACATTCCGCACCAAGAACTTGGAGTGTGTCAGTGCTACTATCACAGGGAACCCTAAAAACCTATCCATAATCAACGTATACTGTCCCAGAGGGGTAATTGAGGATGAAGACACCCAAGCCCTCCAAACCAGACTTACGTCAGAAGCCCTAATAGTGGGAGACTTCAACTGTCACCACCACACATGGGGAGCTACACAGAACGACAGGGCTGGTACAAAACTCATGAAGTTTATCGAAGACAATCAACTGGCAGTGCTCAACGATGGGACGGTAACCAGGATAGATCCCAGACCAAGCTGCCAAGACACAGCCATTGACCTGACAATAGCCACTATAGGTCTAGCAAGCAGCCAGTGGGAAGTGACAGAGGACACGAACACAGACCACCTACCCATAATAATCAACACCAGAACAAAACCCCAGTTAAGCGCCAACAACAACAGGCCAACCTTTCACTTCAAGAAAGCAAAATGGGAGTAGTTCAGAGAAGACATGAACAACACAGACCTGGAACAGCAGGAACGGGAAGACATTGACAAATATACAGAGAGACTGACCAGTAACATACTGAGGATAGCCACCAAACATATCCCTAACAGAAATATGCCAGAATATCTAAGACCGGGTAAGAAAGAGCCAAAGACAACCAAAAACGATGGCACAACCCAGTGGCCTGGTGGAACGATAAGTGTACAGCGGCACAACAAAATAGGAAAAGAGCGCTGCAGAAATACCAGAAGGCAAGGACAGAAGAAAATTTTGAAGAATTCAAGAAACTCAGAAACGAAGCAAACAGAGCAGTAAAACATGCAAAAGAGAAGGAGTGGAAAAGATTCTGTCAAACACTCAGGCCAGACACACCAACCAGTAAGGTGTGGAAACAAATAAAAGCTATCCAAGGAAATAAAAAGACCAGCAAAATCCCAACCATCAAAAGCACGAAACTAGCAGTAACAGACCAGGACAAAGCCAAAGTGTTCGGAGATTACTTCCACGAAGTCTGCTCTAACAAAAGACTAGGAAGCAATGAAAGACAAAGACGAGAGGAAATGACACAAGAGCTAAAAGACACAGCAGACGAAAACTTCGAAGAACACTTCATGGATGCAGACATCACAACAGATGAGGTGATGACAGCGCTAAATGAAAAATCCGACACCGCGGCTGGGGCGGACATACTAAATTATACCATCCTCAAAAAGCTCCCGAATAACACCATAAAAACGATTACTAAGCTGTTTAATGTAATATGGCAGACGGGAAAGATCCCCAGGCATTGGAAAACAGCCACGGTGATCCCAGTCAAGAAACTAGGGAAAGAGCCAACAAGAGTAGAATCATACCGCCCCATCTCACTGACATCGCACCTGGGCAAAGTTATGGAGACAGTGATAAATAAAAGAATAACATTCTACCTGGAGAAGAATGAACTGTACAGCCATACACAATCCGGGTTTAGAGCCAACAGGTGCACGATGGATCAGATCATCAAATTGGAAAACCACGTAAAGAAAGGATTCAAGAGAGGTGAAAAAACGTTGGCTGTATTCCTGGACCTAGCCCAGGCGTACGATCAATGCTGGAGTGAAGCCGCACTAATTAAACTGAAGAAAGTAGGCATAACTGGTAGAACCTACAAATACATAGAAAACTTCCTCCAAGATAGAAGCTTCTCAGTGAGGGTAGGGAATGAGGTATCCGAAACATATGTGCAAGAGAATGGCATTCCCCAGGGATCGGTCATCTCACCTACAATCTTTCCAATACTGGTGAACGACCTGACAGAAGAGATTCAAGACCAGAAAACAGGACTTTCTCAATTCGCGGACGACTGCGCCATATGGAGGAGCGGCAAGGCGGCAAAGAGTACAAGAGGACCCCTCCAAAAACAAATAAACAAGATAACAGCTTGGATGGATAAATGGGGTTTCAAAATCAATACCAATAAGACGGTTAGCATGGTATTTAGCAGCAAGAAGAAGATAAACCGTGACAAGGACTGGAAAATAGAGATAAAAGGGGAAACCATCAAGAGAACAAAGAGCACAGTGTTCCTAGGAATGACCCTGGACGAACAGATGAACTGGTCAAAGCATATAAGCCAGACATTAGAAAAATGCAAGAAAGCGAGCAACCTACTGCGGGTGATAAAAGGTAACGGTTGGGGTGCCCACACCAAAACAATGCTGATGTTCTATAAAGCATTTATCAGGGGCAAGTTAGAATACGGCAGCATTGTGTACGACTCAGCCTCAGAAGCCAACAAGAGGAAGCTAGACACCATACAGACCCAAGCGCTAAACATCATCTTGGGTGCTGGAAAAGGTACATCCAGAGAAGCCATGGAGGTAGCACTGGGTGTGCTTCCACTGAGTCTGAGGCGTAAACAGCTGACGTATAACTACTGGCTTAAGGTAGCCCAAGACAAAAACCACCCTGGATACCAAACGTTCAGCGACATCAACAGCAAAAGGGGGGGCATCCCAATTGTAAAACTGCAAAGACCGGCAGGGTGGGAAGCAGCAGAGAAGATGAAGGAAGAAACTGAGCTAGCAGAGACCCTGAAACAGACAAGACGGTTCAAGCCAACAATCCCACCATGGGAACTAACAGCCCCATTCACTGACTGTAGCCTAGCAAAGTCCATCACCAAAGACACGGAGGATACAGATGCAAGAGACACGGCCGAGGAATACATACAAGAATTCAGTAAGGACAACCTCATAATATACACAGACGGGTCCGAAAACGAACAGGGAGAGGTAGGAGCAGGGGTAGTGGTCCCAGACTGGAAGCTGAAGAGACAGTTCAAGCTAACAGACCAGACAGCAGTATGCACGGCCGAACTGGTTGCCATACTGAAAGGTCTAGAGGTCGCAGCCGAAAATCCACCACTGAGACTGTGTATATTAACAGACTCCCTGTCATCAGTACAAACGCTCGGGAACTTCAAGAGAGGCAACAGACCTGACATAAAAGAGGAGATACTAGCGACAGCCACTAACCTCAGGTACATGGGTTGCCAAGTCACCATCGGATGGATACCAGCACACAGGGGTATCCCGGGAAACGAACAGGCAGACAGAGCGGCGAAACGGGGATTAACCAGCACTAAACAAATCTGCACAGGCCTAGGTAAAGTAGAAGGGAAGAATATAGTCAAAAACTACATTCTCAAGGAATGGAGGCAACAGTGGCGAGACAGCGATAAAGGCCGTCATGCCTTCCAAGTATTGGGTGAACCAAGATTCAAGCCACAAGTCAAGACCAACATGAAAGCACCGGCAAACAGACAACTGTGGAGAATCAGATTAGGCAATTGGAAAGACACAAGAGAGAACCCAAACTGCAGAGTCTGCCGAGAAAACAACACCATCGAACACTACTTATTAGTATGCGACAAGTACAATAGAGAGCGAAGGGACCTGAGAGATCACTTCGTCAAAATTGGGAACCCAATGACAATGACGGAGTGCCTACACATAAACAGCAACCCGGTAACACAGCGACTGGTCAGACAGTTCCTATGCAGAACAGGGAAGACCGTATAACCTCCCTACACTGTATATATGTATATGTATGTTTGTTTGTATTTGTTCATGTTTATATATGTTATTTAAAAAAAAAAAAAAAAAAAAAAAAAAAAAAAAAAAAAAAAACCTGGCGGGTTGAATGGCAGGAAGGTGAGTTGGCTCTTCCGGTAGAGCACCTGAACTAGGAAGACAGGGAGACCTGGTCATCTTGTTGCCACGCCACACCCACACGCGATGAAGAAAACCGCCAAAACTCACAAGCGTAAAGGAGTTTGTAACACTGACCGGGGGGTACAACTTGAGACTTGCAATTAAATGCTCTGCCCTTGCCTACATCAAGTCCTTGTGAGGACTGGACATGACCGGGACTATCCCCGAGGAGAATAACACAAGAAACTACAAACAGTTAGCAGTGCTAACAGAGAAAAGAAGCCAAAAAACGAGAGAATGCAGGCCCAATAGGCCAAACCAAGGACCGGTCTTAACCAGGACCAGCACAAAACAAATCTATCCGACGAACAAAGCGGAATCAATAAAACTAGCAGGAATTAGGACTAACAATCCACACAACTACGGCTCTCAACAATAACCACAGCGATGAAGCAGGTTAGACGAGGCCGAATTTGAAATTTTTTTTTTTTTGGAAAAATGGCAACAACAATTCACCTAAACGAACACCCCTTGAAACAAGTAAAGAGTTTCAAGTACCTAGGAAGTATAATATCATCAAATGGCAAATCAGAAGACGAGATCGAAAATAGAAGTAATAAGGCAAACCAAATCATTGGACAAATGGCACCAATACTAAAGAACAAACATGTATCAATAACTACTATGAAAGCACTTTATAACACGATCTACATACCAACTCTATGTTACCAATGCCAAACCTGGACAAATACAGAAAAAGAGGGGGAAAAACACAACAACAACAGCATTCTGCGGAATTACAAGATATCTAAAAGAAAAACACTTAAATGAACAATGAGTAGGGGATATAAACATCTAATATTGTTACAGGGGAGATTACTTGAATTTTGAAGAAAGAAAACATAAATCATATACTAGTGATATATTATTTATTAACTAACTTTAAACTGCTCTAAAATTTACTATCGAAATAAGACAATCAATACGGATTGTAATGTTTTATTACAAATATACGTTTTTAGATGTCTTAGAGAAATTCTTTTAATGCTTGCATACATTTTATAATCAACTTTTCAGTTACATATTTACTTTTTAAATTGTATTTGTATACTTTTAATGACACATCGGCAATTTATTACTAAACTAAAAACAATTTTTTACTGGCCTCCTAGGGTCACAAAAAATGAAAAGGCAATTTACCAAACACACCCCTCTCATGTCCTCTCTCTTGTTCATAATATGTATAATAAGGAAACCAGCCAAACAGAGACGGTTGACGAGAACACAGAAGAAGAACCATCTGCAAATTACATCAATTGAGCATGGTTGGGCAAATTTTTTTTGCGTATGGCCACATTGACAAATGTAAAGCTATTGAGGAGGTTTTTTAGTTATAATTATAGGTTATTCTTCTTCTTCTTCAGCTTTCCGAGCCATTGAGGTTCTTTGCTGCAAATACAATCCGTCTCCATTCGTCTCTCTGGTTGACCTTCTCTTGCCAGTCGTTGATTCCAAGTGCTTGTAGGTCTGTACATGTATTATCTCTCCACCGTCTTCTTGGTCTACCTCGGGGTCTACGGTCATTTATTTCCTGAGTGTAAGCGAGTTTTGTTTCCCTATTATCTTCCATTCTTTCTATATGCCCCAGCCATTGTAGTCTATTAGCCTTCATGATACCAGTGATTAGCGGGGACTTAAACAGATCATAAATGTCTTTGTTACTTCTTCTTTTCCACTCTCCGCTTATAGGTTATTAAACAGTATAAATGTAAAGCTATTGTAAATTGTGCAAAACATTCATTGCAGAGGGGGATGAAGTAGAGGACGGAGAAGACATCTGTATTTATTGTCCACAAATGTATGAATAGATATATACGTGGAGATATACACGTGTGCACATTTTACTGTAAAACATGTGTGTTTATTTTCACAGACTTGATGCTTGATGGTCTAATACGACGGCATGGAAGAGTGTCATCGATGGAATTGATCCAGAACGAAGGACCTAGATCTGTGGGATGGGCATTCCACATAGATGCATGCACGCAAATCACATAAATACATGCGTGATCGCATACAGACAGACAGGCAGTCAGACACGCACACACGTATGCATGCACACATGCATACACATATATACACATACACACGCTCACACACACACTCACATCCTATATTACGCACATGTATACGTATTTCTCTGTGACTGCTTATAATCATATTCTTCAGAAAGTAATGTGGCTGTGCCTTCCATCATCTCATCTCATCTCATCTTATCACGTTGCGCTTGTACCTTGCGGTGTCGAGGTGAAGTATAAACAGCAGGAGACTGCCCGCTTATGGGCCTCATGTATCAGTATTCCCATGGACTCTTCCACACTCACAAAATAGAGCTGCTTGCTTGCTTTGCTTGAGACGATTGGCCCCGTTCAACCTTCGAGTCTATCGACTTGGTTATAATTGGGGCCTTTGTGGTGTATCTAAGACTTCGTCTTTGGAAAATATAGATGCGTATATCTGCTTCTTTGAAAATGTTGAGTTGCTGAGGTTGTGTTCGTTTCATCCTTGTGGATCTACATGGCTGGCCAGAGTGGAGCACTTGTTAAGGCCTGGAGTAATTGTGGCCAGGGCCGGATTTAGACTT
>JACEFZ010023415.1:0-182500 GCA_014155875.1 Cepaea nemoralis
ATTCATTTTGAGGCTAAGTTTGGCGAATCGGGGGATGTGGTACACACTGAAAGTAAAGGTCACTGATTTTTTTTTTAAACGGATAACAGAACGCTGTTCCTCTTTAGTGCATGTCAAAAGTGGGGTAGCCATCTTTCAATTGTCCTTATGACATCACAGTGTTCATCTGCACTGTGATATCATGTGCTTAACACTCTTGACATCCTTAACAACAATGTTGACAGGTTACAAGATAATGACATGGTTATTGTAATTTCTATCAACCTTTTAAGGTTTTCATTTGAAGCCTCTTTGTATATGTTTGTGAAGCTGCTGTTGTGTTTGGAGAAGAGGGTGTGGCTCAGTAATTGGGATATAGTCTGTTAGTTGGCTGAGGAATCCTCTGAAGACTGAGTTGATGACTAATACACTGGTAAGCCACAGTAGAATAGTGGCTTGATGCTGGCCTGGCACTCATGGTTTCAAATCCATGTCTGGGCAAATAATAAAATTGATGTGGGCTCTCAGGTTGCCCCAGTGTAAAATGAGTAATCTCGCATGTTTTGAAGAGTAAAGGCGGCTACTGCGATACTGACCGACTGACTGCCACTTTGCCTTTTTGACAGACGATAGTTTGTAAAATGCAGTATACCCCTCTATAGCACAAAGCCTGGGCTGAATTTATAGATCATGTGTTGCCTCATGCAGCATGATTCCTCTCTCAGCCTGCCTAGTTTACTCCAGAGGAAAGGTAACACCAATATACCTGGAACAAGACAAGATGTAAAAGCTGCCAGATCAGCAAAGCAATACTCGAATTGTCCGCCTATTGCAGCTTCCATCATAGACCAGTTGCAGACCAAGGCTTAAGGCCAGGTCTGCCATGTCATGACATGTTGTCTATAGGTTGCATTTCCTCGCACTAGGGTAAGGCTTGTATCCTCCCAGTTGTGCTTCTGTGCTCCTCCGCCTGATGACATTGGCACAGTGTTGGTTTTGGTGAGTCCCGCCCAACATTCGGAGCTAATAGGAAGCAGGTAGTACCGTCTAGTGTCATCTCTGAGTAAAACCCAAAATTTGACTCTAACAGGAAGCAGGTAGTATCGTCTAATGTCATGCAGTAGCTCAGTCATATTCACAGCTGGTCTTAGCTCAGTATGTTACTGAAATGTAACTCTTGAATTCATCCACAGCATGGATGCTTACAAAGCCTCTGTAGATAAGGATGTAAAAGCTCTGAGCTTGAAGAGACGGAAGGACAAACTGGCAACTTTGCTTTCCCAGGAGAACATGGTCTACGAAGTTGGTTTTTATTTTGTTTTTTTGTTTGTTTTTTGTTTATTTGTTGTTGTTGTTTTGTGTGTTTTAATTGTATTTTAGGTAATAATAATATATTTGATTCAACATTTTCAATGATTTGTTTTAACCTATGATGCACATCTTTGTCTTGTTAACCAATCATTAACTTTATATAGAAAAACGCAACAGGTGAGGAATACTGGCAAGTAGCTCATTATTAGTCTGCCAAAACTCATGCAATTACAACTATTATGGATTTGGACAGATGGAATAACAAAAGTCAGAATACTGAGAGTATGCTTATTTCCTGTAGTAACAAATAGGTGTGAAACTTGGTTGTTTAACAAAGCCCCTACACAAGGTCAGCTGAACTAAATTGTTAAGTTCTTGTCCTTGTCTTTGGGATGTAAATTACAAGTATCTCAACAGTCGGAGTGGATTTGCCTTATGGTGAGGGGCACTGGTAATAGGGAAAGCTAAGCCATATGCAAAACTTAATGCAGTGTGCTAGCAGTAGTAGGACATGTATGGACAACACTTGAGGTCTAAGTGAGCAAGCACACACAACAAGGACTGAGCCATATGGGGTAAAACCCAGTTCAATGAAGTCAATCCACTGCTTTAAACCTTTCAAAAGATGTTTCCCTAGGATCTTCTTTAGACTGTTGCCTTGCTGAATCCACATACGGACTACCCAGAGCAGATATTGCTTTCTATTAGTTGTTGGCAATACCTCAATGACTGCTTCCTATTGTTATTATTCCAAAATCTTCTGAGTTGTCTACTCTTGAAAACCCAAAACTGCAGAGTTGTATACTCTTGACAGCCCAATACTGCAGAGTTGTATACCTTTAAAAGCTCAATACTGCAGAGTTGTTTACCCTTGATAGCCTAGTACTTCAGAGTTGTCTACCCTTGATAACCATTACTGGTGTGTTGTCTGTCCTTGTTAAACCAATACTGCTTCACACGCCAGTGATCCGGGGTTTGTTTCCGGGTCCGGTCAAGGATATGCACTACTGACGAGCTCAAACGAGAGCGAAACTCGAGTCTAGTGCTTCCACATTGACGTGGATAGGCCTTAGGTTCATACCAGAATACGATCAGCGTTGCCAGTGTTGGGTTGTGCTCAATATTTCAATACTGCTTAGTTGCTTGCCCTTGATAACCCAGTACTGAGTTGCCTGCCCTTGGTAACCCATTACTGCTAAGTCATCTACTTTTAGCGACCAAATGAGGGCACAGGCCCTTCAAAGATGTTCCAGGGGTCCCTGGACTGAGTTTATGACTGTTGGAGATGGTTGTAGTACCCTTCCCCTGTAGTTTATGACTGTCGGAGATGGTTGTAGTACCCTTCCCCTGTAGTTTATGACTGTCGGAGATGGTTGTAGTACCCTTCTCCTGTAGTTTATGACTGTTGGAGATGGTTGTAGTACCCTTCCCCTGGAGTTTATGACTGTTGGAGATGGTTGTAGTACCCTTCCCCTGTAGTTTATGACTGTTGGAGATGGTTGTAGTACCCTTCTCCTGTAGTTTATGACTGTTGGAGATGGTTGTAGTACCCTTCCCCTGGAGTTTATGACTGTTGGAGATGGTTGTAGTACCCTTCCCCTGGAGTTTATGACTGTTGGAGATGGTTGTAGTACCCTTCCCCTGGAGTTTATGACTGTTGGAGATGGTTGTAGTACCCTTCCCCTGTAGTTTATGACTGTTGGAGATGGTTGTAGTACCCTTCCCCTGTAGTTTATGACTGTTGGAGATGGTTGTAGTACCCTTCTCCTGGAGTTTATGACTGTTGGAGATGGTTGTAGTACCCTTCCCCTGGAGTTTATGACTGTTGGAGATGGTTGTAGTACCCTTCCCCTGTAGTTTATGACTGTTGGAGATGGTTGTAGTACCCTTCCCCTGTAGTTTATGACTGTTGGAGATGGTTGTAGTACCCTTCCCCTGTAGTTTATGACTGTTGGAGATGGTTGTAGTACCCTTCTCCTGTAGTTTATGACTGTTGGAGATGGTTGTAGTACCCTTCCCCTGGAGTTTATGACTGTTGGAGATGGTTGTAGTACCCTTCCCCTGGAGTTTATGACTGTTGGAGATGGTTGTAGTACCTTCTCCTGTAGTTTATGACTGTTGGAGATGGTTGTAGTACCCTTCTCCTGTAGTTTATGACTGTTGGAGATGGTTGTAGTACCCTTCCCCTGTAGTTTATGACTGTTGGAGATGGTTGTAGTACCCTTCCCCTGTAGTTTATGACTGTTGGAGATGGTTGTAGTACCCTTCCCCTGTAGTTTATGACTGTTGGAGATGGTTGTAGTACCCTTCCCCTGTAGTTTATGACTGTTGGAGATGGTTGTAGTACCCTTCCCCTGTAGTTTATGACTGTTGGAGATGGTTGTAGTACCCTTCTCCTGTAGTTTATGACTGTTGGAGATGGTTGTAGTACCCTTCCCCTGTAGTTTATGACTGTTGGAGATGGTTGTAGTACCCTTCCCTGTAGTTTATGACTGTTGGAGATGGTTGTAGTACCCTTCTCCTGGAGTTTATGACTGTTGGAGATGGTTGTAGTACCCTTCCCCTGGAGTTTATGACTGTTGGAGATGGTTGTAGTACCCTTCTCCTGTAGTTTATGACTGTTGGAGATGGTTGTAGTACCCTTCTCCTGTAGTTTATGACTGTTGGAGATGGTTGTAGTACCCTTCCCCTGTAGTTTATGACTGTTGGAGATGGTTGTAGTACCCTTCTCCTGTAGTTTATGACTGTTGGAGATGGTTGTAGTACCCTTCCCCTGTAGTTTATGACTGTTGGAGATGGTTGTAGTACCCTTCCCCTGTAGTTTATGACTGTTGAGATGGTTGTAGTACCCTTCTCCTGTAGTTTATGACTGTTGGAGATGGTTGTAGTACCCTTCCCCTGTAGTTTATGACTGTTGGAGATGGTTGTAGTACCCTTCTCCTGTAGTTTATGACTGTTGGAGATGGTTGTAGTACCCTTCTCCTGTAGTTTATGACTGTTGGAGATGGTTGTAGTACCCTTCTCCTGTAGTTTATGACTGTTGGAGATGGTTGTAGTACCCTTCCCCTGTAGTTTATGACTGTTGGAGATGGTTGTAGTACCCTTCCCCTGTAGTTTATGACTGTTGGAGATGGTTGTAGTACCCTTCCCCTGTAGTTTATGACTGTTGGAGATGGTTGTAGTACCCTTCCCCTGTAGTTTATGACTGTTGGAGATGGTTGTAGTACCCTTCCCCTGTAGTTTATGACTGGTTGGAGATGGTTGTAGTACCCTTCCCCTGTAGTTTATGACTGTTGGAGATGGTTGTAGTACCCTTCCCCTGTAAGTTGATGGACTGTTGGAGATGGTTGTAGTACCCTTCCCCTGTAGTTGATGACTGTTGGAGATGGTTGTAGTACCCTTCCCCTGTAGTTTATGACTGTTGGAGATGGTTGTAGTACCCTTCCCCTGTAGTTTAATGACTGTTGGAGATGGTTGTAGTACCCTTCCCCTGTAGTTTATGACTGTTGGAGATGGTTGTAGTACCCTTCCCCTGTAGTTTATGACTGTTTGGAGATGGTTGATAGTACCCTTCCCCTGTAGTTTATGACTGTTGTGAGATGGTTGTAGTACCCTTCTCCTGGAGTTTATGACTGTTGGAGATGGTTGTAGTACCCTTCTCCTGGAGTTTATGGGACTGTTGGGATGGTTGTAGTACCTTCTCCTGTAGTTTATGACTGTTGGAGATGGTTGTAGTACCCTTCCCCTGTAGTTTATGACTGTTGGAGATGGTTGTAGTACCCTTCCCCTCGTAGTTTATGACTGTTGGAGATGGTTGTAGTACCCTTCTCCTCTAGTTTATGACTGTTGGAGATGGTTGTAGTACCCTTCTCCTCTAGTTTATGACTGTTGGAGATGGTTGTAGTACCCTTCTCCTGTAGTTTATGACTGTTGGAGATGGTTGTAGTACCCTTCCCCTGTAGTTTATGACTGTTGGAGATGGTTGTAGTACCCTTCTCCTGTAGTTTATGACTGTTGGAGATGGTTGTAGTACCCTTCCCCTGTAGTTTATGACTGTTGGAGATGGTTGTAGTACCCTTCCCTGTAGTTTATGACTGTTGGAGATGGTTGTAGTACCCTTCCCCTGTAGTTTATGACTGTTGGAGATGGTTGTAGTACCCTTCCCCTGTAGTTTATGACTGTTGGAGATGGTTGTAGTACCCTTCCCCTGTAGTTTATGACTGTTGGAGATGGTTGTAGTACCCTTCCCCTGTAGTTTATGACTGTTGGAGATGGTTGTAGTACCCTTCCCCTGTAGTTTATGACTGTTGGAGATGGTTTGTAGTACCCTTCTCCTGTAGTTTATGACTGTTGGAGATGGTTGTAGTACCCTTCTCCTGTAGTTTATGACTGTTGGAGATGGTTGTAGTACCCTTCCTCCTGTAGTTTATGACTGTTGGAGATGGTTGTAGTACCCTTCTCCTGTAGTTTATGACTGTTGGAGATGGTTGTAGTACCCTTCTCCCTGTAGTTTATGACTGTTGGAGATGTTGTAGTAGTACCCTTCTCCTGTAGTTTATGACTGTTGGAGATGGTTGTAGTACCCTTCCCCTGTAGTTTATGACTGTTGGAGATGGTTGTAGTACCCTTCCCCTGTAGTTTATGGACTGTTGGAGATGGTTGTAGTACCCTTCCCCTTTAGTTTTATGACTGTTGAGATGGTTGTAGTACCCTTCTCCTGTAGTTTATGACTGTTGGAGATGGTTGTAGTACCCTTCTCCCTGTAGTTTATGACTGTTGGAGATGGTTGTAGTACCCTTCCCCTGTAGTTTATGACTGTTGGAGATGGTTGTAGTACCCTTCCCCTGTAGTTTATGACTGTTGGAGATGGTTTGTAGTACCCTTCTCCTGTAGTTTATGACTGTTGGAGATGGTTGTAGTACCCTTCTCCTGTAGTTTATGACTGTTGGAGATGGTTGTAGTACCCTTCCCCTGTAGTTTATGACTGTTGGAGATGGTTGTAGTACCCTTCCCTGTAGTTTATGACTGTTGGATGGTTGTAGTACCCTTCTCCCTGTAGTTTATGACTGTTGGAGATGGTTTAGTACCCTTCCCCGGAGTTTATGACTGTTGAGATGGTTGTAGTACCCTTCTCCCTGTAGTTTATGACTGTTGGAGATGGTTGTAGTACCCTTCTCCTGTAGTTTATGACTGTTGGAGATGGTTGTAGTACCCTTCCCCTGTAGTTTATGACTGTTGGAGATGGTAGTACCCTTCCCCGAGTTTATGACTGTTGGAGATGGTTGTAGTACCCTTCTCCTGTAGTTTATGACTGTTGGAGATGGTTGTAGTACCCTTCTCCTGTAGTTTATGACTGTTGGAGATGGTTGTAGTACCCTTCCCCTGTAGTTTATGACTGTTGGAGATGGTTGTAGTACCCTTCTCCTGTAGTTTATGACTGTTGGAGATGGTTGTAGTACCCTTCCCCTGTAGTTTATGACTGTTGGAGATGGTTGTAGTACCCTTCTCCTGTAGTTTATGACTGTTGGAGATGGTTGTAGTACCCTTCTCCTGTAGTTATGACTGTTGGAGATGGTTGTAGTACCCTCCCCTGTAGTTTATGACTGTTGGAGATGGTTGTAGTACCCTTCCCCTGTAGTTTATGACTGTTGGAGCTGGTGTAGTACCTTCCCCTGTAGTTTATGACTGTGGAGATGGTTGTAGTACCCTTCCCCTGTAGTTTATGACTGTTGGAGATGGTTGTAGTACCCTTCCCCTGTAGTTATGGGCTGTTGGAGATGGTTGTAGTACCCTTCTCCTGTAGTTTATGACTGTTGGAGATGGTTTGTAGTACCCTTCTCCTGTAGTTTTGACTGTTGGAGATGGTTGTAGTACCCTTCTCCTGTAGTTTATGACTGTTGGAGATGGTTGTAGTACCCTTCTCCTGTAGTTTATGACTGTTGGAGATGGTTGTAGTACCCTTCTCCTGTAGTTTATGACTGTTGGAGATGGTTGTAGTACCCTTCCCCTGTAGTTTATGACTGTTGGAGATGGTTGTAGTACCCTTCCCCTGTAGTTTATGACTGTTGGAGATGGTTGTAGTACCTTCCCCTGTAGTTTATGACTGTTGGAGATGGTTGTAGTACCCTTCTCCTGTAGTTTTATGACTGTTGGAGATGGTTGTAGTACCCTTCTCCTGTAGTTTATGACTGTTGGAGATGGTTGTAGTACCCTTCCCTGTAGTTTATGACTGTTGGAGATGGTTGTAGTACCCTTCCCCTGGAGTTTATGACTGTTGGAGATGGTTGTAGTACCCTTCTCCTGTAGTTTATGACTGTTGGGAGATGGTTGTAGTACCCTTCTCCTGTAGTTTATGACTGTTGGAGATGGTTGTAGTACCTTCCCCTGTAGTTTATGACTGTTGGAGATGGTTGTAGTACCCTTCCCTGTAGTTTATGACTGTTGGAGATGGTTGTAGTACCCTTCTCCTGTAGTTATGACTGTTGGAGATGGTTGTAGTACCCTTCTCCTGTAGTTTATGACTGTTGGAGATGGTGTAGTACCCTTCTCCTGTAGTTTATGACTGTTGGAGATGTTGTAGTACCCTTCCCCTGTAGTTATGACTGTTGGAGATGGTTGTATGTACCCTTCTCCTGTAGTTTATGACTGTGGAGATGGTTGTAGTACCTCCCCTGGAGTTTATGGACTGTTGGAGATGGTTGTAGTACCCTTCTCCTGTAGTTTATGACTGTTGGAGATGGTTGTAGTACCCTTCTCCTGTAGTTTATGACTGTTGGAGATGGTTGTAGTACCCTTCCCCTGTAGTTTATGACTGTTGGAGATGGTTGTAGTACCCTTCCCCTGTAGTTTATGACTGTTGGAGATGGTTGTAGTACCCTTCCCTGTAGTTGATGACTGTTGGAGATGTTGTAGTACCCTTCCCTGTAGTGATGACTGTTGGAGATGGTTGTAGTACCCTTCTCCTGTAGTTGATGACTGTTGGAGATGGTTGTAGTACCCTTCCACTGTAGTTGATGACTGTTGGAGATGGTTGTAGTACCCTTCTCCTGTAGTTATGACTGTTGGAGATGGTTGTAGTACCTTCTCCTGTAGTTTATGACTGTTGGAGATGGTTTGTAGTACCCTTCCCCTGTAGTTTATGACTGTTGGAGATGGTTGTAGTACCCTTCCCCTGTAGTTTATGACTGTTGGAGATGGTTGTAGTACCCTTCCCTGGAGTTTATGACTGTTGGAGATGGTTGTAGTACCCTTCCCCTGGAGTTTATGACTGTTGGAGATGGTGTAGTACCCTTCTCCTGGAGTTTATGACTGTTGGAGATGGTTGTAGTACCCTTCCCATGGAGTTATGACTGTTGGAGATGGTTGTAGTACCCTTCACATGGAGTTTATGACTGTTGGAGATGTTGTAGTACCCTTCCCCTGGAGTTTATGACTGTTGGAGATGGTTGTAGTACCCTTCCCCTGGAGTTTATGACTGTTGGAGATGGTTGTAGTACCCTTCCCCTGTAGTTTATGACTGTTGGAGATGGTTGTAGTACCCTTCCCCTGTAGTTTATGACTGTTGGAGATGGTTGTAGTACCCTTCTCCTGTAGTATATGACTGTTGGAGATGGTTGTAGTACCCTTCTCCTGTAGTTTATGACTGTTGGAGATGGTTGTAGTACCCTTCCCCTGTAGTTTATGACTGTTGGAGATGGTTGTAGTACCCTTCCCCTGTAGTTTATGACTGTTGGAGATGGTTGTAGTACCCTTCCCCTGTAGTTATGACTGTTGGAGATGTTGTAGTACCCTTCCCCTGTAGTTTGTGACTGTTGGAGATGGTTGTAGTACCCTTCCCCTGTAGTTTGTGACTGTTGGAGATGGTTGTAGTACCCTTCCCCTGTAGTTTGTGACTGTTGGAGATGGTTGTAGTACCCTTCCCCTGTAGTTTGTGACTGTTGGAGATGGTTGTAGTACCCTTCCCCTGTAGTTTGTGACTGTTGGAGATGGTTGTAGTACCCTTCCCCTGTAGTTTGTGACTGTTGGAGATGGTTGTAGTACCCTTTCCTCTGTAGTTTGTGACTGTTGGAGATGGTTGTAGTACCCTTCCCCTGTAGTTTGTGACTGTTGGAGATGGTTGTAGTACCCTTCCCTGTAGTTGTGACTGTTGGAGATGGTTGTAGTACCCCTTCCCTGTAGTTTGGACTGTTGAGATGGTTGTAGTACCTTCCCCTGTAGTTTGTGACTGTTGGAGATGGTTGTAGTACCCTTCCCCTGTAGTTTGTGACTGTTGGAGATGGTTTGTAGTACCCTTCCCCTGTAGTTTGTGACTGTTGGAGATGGTTGTAGTACCCTTCCCCTGTAGTTGTGACTGTTGGAGATGTTGTAGTACCCTTCCCTGTAGTTGTGACTGTTGGAGATGGTTGTAGTACCCTTCCCCTGTAGTTTGTGACTGTTGGAGATGGTTGTAGTGCCCTTCCCCTGTAGTTTGTGACTTTTGGAGATGGTTGTAGTGCCCTTCCCCTGTAGTTTATGACTGTTGGAGATGGTTGTAGTGCCCTTCCCCTGTAGTTTATGACTGTTGGAGATGGTTGTAGTGCCCTTCCCCTGTAGTTTATGACTGTTGGAGATGGTTGTAGTGCCCTTCCCCTGTAGTTTATGACTGTTGGAGATGGTTGTAGTACCCTTCCCCTGTAGTTTATGACTGTTGGAGATGGTTTTAGTACCCTTCCCCTGTAGTTTATGACTGTTGGAGATGGTTGTAGTACCCTTCCCTGTAGTTTATGACTGTTGGAGATGGTTGTAGTACCCTTCCCTGTAGTTTATGACTGTTGGAGATGGTGTAGTACCCTTCTCCTGTAGTTATGACTGTGGAGATGGTTGTAGTACCCTTCTCCTGTAGTTTATGACTGTTGGAGATGGTTGTAGTACCCTTCTCCTGTAGTTTATGACTGTTGGAGATGGTTGTAGTACCCTCTCCTGTAGTTATGACTGTTGGAGATGGTTGTAGTACCCTCTCCTGTAGTTTATGACTGTTGGAGATGGTTGTAGTACCCTTCCCCTGTAGTTTATGACTGTTGGAGATGGTTGTAGTACCTTCCCCTGTAGTTTATTACGTGGAGATGGTTGTAGGACCTTCTCTGAGTTATGATGTTGGGAGGGTTTAGTACCTTCCCCTGTAGTTTATGACTGTTGGAGATGGTTGTAGTACCTTCCCTTAGTATGGACTGTTGGAGATGTTGTAGTACCTTCCTGTAGTTTAGAGTGGAGATGGTTGTAGTACCTTACCTTAGTTATGACTGTGGAGATGGTTGTATCCCTTCCCCTAGTTAGACTGTTGGAGATGGTGAGTACTCTTCCCTGTAGTGTATGACTGTTGGAGATGGTTGTAGTACTCTTCCCTGCAGTTTATGACTGTTGGAGATGGTTGTAGTACCCTCCCTGTAGTTTATGACTGTTGGAGATGGTTTGTAGTACCCTTCCCTGTAGTTTATGACTGTTGGAGATGGTTGTAGTACCTTCCCCTGTAGTTTATGACTGTTGGAGATGGTTGTAGTTACCCTTCCCCTGTAGTTTATGACTGTTGAGATGTTGTAGTACCTTCCCCTGTAGTTTATGACTGTTGGAGATGTTGTAGTACCCTTCTCCTGTAGTTTATGACTGGTGGAGATGGTTGTAGTACCCTTACCTGTAGTTTATGACTGTTGGAGAGGTTGTAGTACCTTCCCTTTAGTTTATGACTGTTGGAGATGGTTGTAGTACCCTTCCCTGTAGTTTATGACTGTGGAGATGGTTGTGTACGTCTCCTGTAGTTATGACTGTTGGAGATGGTTGTAGTACCCTTCCCCTGGAGTTTATGACTGTTGGAGATGGTTGTAGTACCCTTCTCTTAGTTTATGACTGTTGGAGATGGTGTAGTACCCTTCTCCTGTAGTTTATGACTGTGGAGATGGTTGTAGTACCCTTCCCTGTAGTTTATGACTGTTGGAGATGGTTGTAGTACCTTCCCTGTAGTTTATGACTGTGGAGATGGTTGTAGTACCCTCCCCTGTAGTTTATGACTGTGGAGATGGTTGTAGTACCCTTCCCCTGTAGTTTATGACTGTTGGAGATGGTGTAGTACCCTTCCCTGGAGTTTATGACTGTTGGAGATGTTGTAGTACCTCCCCTGGAGTTATGACTGTTGGAGATGTTGTAGTACACTTCCCTGTAGTTTATGACGTTTGGAGATGGTTGTTAGTACCCTTCCTGTAGTTTATGAGTTGGAGATGGGGTAGTACCTATCCTGTGTTATGACGTGGAGATGGTTGTAGTACCTTCCCCTGTAGTTTATGACTGTTGGAGATGGTTGTAGTACCCTTCCCTGTAGTTATGACTGTTGGAGATGGTTGTAGTACCTCCCCTGTAGTTTATGACTGTTGGAGATGGTTGTAGTACCCTTCCCTGTAGTTTATGACTGTTGGAGATGTTGTAGTACCCTTCCCCTGTAGTTTATGACTGTTGGAGATGGTTGTAGTACCCTTCTCCTGTAGTTTATGACTGTTGGAGATGGTTGTAGTACCCTTCCACTGTAGTTTATGACTGTTGGAGATGGTTGTAGTACCCTTCCCCTGTAGTTTTATGACTGTTGGAGATGGTTGTAGTACCCTTCCCTGTAGTTTATGTCTGTGGAGATGGTGTAACCCTTCTCCTGTAGTTTATGACTGTTGGAGATGGTTGTAGTACCCTTCCCTGTAGTTTATGACTGTTGGAGATGGTCTGTAGTACCCTTCTCCTGTAGTTTATGACTGTTGGAGATGTTGTAGGTACCTTCCCCTGTAGTTTATGACTGTGGAGATGGTTGTAGTACCCTTCCCCTGGAGTTCTATGACTGTTGGAGATGGTTGTAGTACCCTTCCCCTGGAGTTTATGACTGTTGGAGATGGTGTAGTACCCTTCCCTGGAGTTTATGACTGTTGGAGATGGTTGTAGTACCCTTCCCTGGAGTTATGACTGTTGGAGATGGTTGTAGTACCTTCCCTGTAGTTTTGACTGTTGGAGATGTTTTAGTACCCTTCCCTGTAGTTTATGACGTTGGAGATGGTGTAGTACCCTTCCCCTGTAGTTATGACTGTTGGAGATGGTGTAGTACCCTTCCCTGTAGTTATGACTGTGGAGATGGTGTAGTACCCTTCCCCTGTAGTTTATGACTGTGGAGATGGTTGTAGTACCTTCCCTGTAGTTTATGACTGTGGAGATGTTGTAGTACCCTTCCCCTAGTTTATGACTGTTGGAGATGGTTTGTAGTACCCTCCCTGAGTTTATGACTGTTGAGATGGTGTCGTACCCTCCCTGATGTTTATGACGTGGGATGGTGTAGTACCTTCCCGTAGTTTGTGACTGTTGGAGAGTTGTAGTGACCTTCCCCTGTAGTTGTGACTGTTGGAGATGTGTAGTACCCTTCCCCTGTAGTTTATGACTGTTGGAGATGGTTGTAGTACCCTTCCCTGTAGTTTATGACTGTTGGAGATGGTTGTAGTACCCTTCCCCTGTAGTTTATGACTGTTGGAGATGGTTGTAGTACCCTTCCCCTGTAGTTTATGACTGTTGGAGATGGTGTGTAGTACCCTTCTCCTGTAGTATACGTGTTGGAGATGTTGTATACCCTTCCCCTGTAGTTGTGACTGTTGGAGATGGTTGTAGTACCCTTCCCTGTAGTTTATGACTGGGTGGAGATGGTTGTAGTACCCTTCCCTGAGTTATGACTGTTGGAGATGGTTTGTGTACCCTCTTGACCCGCCTCTGTAGTTTATGACTGTGGAGATGGTTGTAGTACCCTTCCCCTGTAGTTATGACTGTTGGAGATGGTTGTAGTACCTTCCCTGTACGCACTGGAGTGTAGACTGGTGAGTTGGAGATGTTGTAGTACCCTTCATACCTGTAGTCACTCCTGGTTTATGACTGTTGGAGATGGTTGTAGTACCCTTCCCCTGTAGTTTATGACTGTTGGAGATGGTTGTATACCCTCCCCTGATAGTTTATGACTGTTGGAGATGTTGTAGTACCCTTCCCCTGTAGTTTATGACTGTTTGGAGATGGTTGTAGTACCTTACCTGAGTTTATGACTGTTGGAGATGTTTGTAGTACCCTTCTCTGTAGTTATGACTGTTGGAGATGGTTGTAGTACCCTTCCCTGTAGTTTTATGACTGTTGGAGATGGTTGTAGTACCTTCCCCTGTAGTTTATGACTGTTGGAGATGGTTGTCAGTACCCTTCCCCTGGGTAGTTTATGACTGTTGGAGATGGTTGTAGTACCTTCTCCTGTAGTTTATGACTGTTGGAGATGGTTGTAGTACCCTTCCCCTGTAGTTTATGACTGTTGGAGATGGTTTGTAGTACCCTTCTCCATGTAGTTATGACTGTTTGGAGATGGTTGTAGTACCCTTCCCTGTAGTTTATGACTGTGGAGATGGTTGTAGTACCTTCCCTGTAGTTTTGACGTGGAGAGTTGTAGTACCTTCCCCTGTAGTTTAGTGACTGTTGGAGATTGGTTGTAGTACCCTTCCCTGTAGTTTATGACTGTTGGAGATGGTTGTAGTTACCCTTCCCTGTAGTTTGTGACTGTTGGAGATGGTTGTAGTACCTGTATTTTGACTGTTGGAGAGTTGTATCCCTGTAGTTGTACGAGATGGTTGTAGTACCCTTCACTGTAGTTTGTGACTGTTGGAGATGGTTGTAGTAACCTTCCCCTGTAGTTTTGTGACGTTTGGAGATGGTGTAGTACCTCCCTGTAGTTTTGGACTGTTGGAGATGGTTGTAGTACCCTTCCCTGAGTTTGTGACTGTTGGAGAGGTTGTAGTACCCTTCCCCTGTAGTTTGTGATTGTTGGAGATGGTTGTAGTACCTTCCCCTGTAGTTGTGACTGTTGGAGATGGTTGTATTAACCATTCCCTGTAGTTTGTGACTGTTGGAGATGGTTGGAGTACCCTCCCTGTAGTTTGTGACTGTTGGAGATGGTGTGTAGTATAACCCTTGTACCCTTTCGCCCTGTAGTTTGGCGACTGTTGTGAGAGGAGTTGTAGTACCTTGCCCCTGTAGTTTGTGACTGGTTGGAGATGGTTGTATTACACCTTCCCTCTGTAGTTTGCGACTGTTGGAGATGGTTGTTAGTACCTTCCCCTGTAGTTTGTGACTGTTGGAGCTGGTTGTAGTGCCCTTCCCTGTAGTTGTGACTGTTGGAGATGGTTGTAGTGCCGCTTCCCTGTAGTTTAGTGACTGTTTGGAGATGGTTGTAGTGCCCTTCCCCTGTAGTTTATGACTGTGGAGATGGTGTTAGTGCCTTCCCTGTAGTTTATGACTGTTGGAGATGGTTGTAGTGCCCTTCCCCTGTAGTTTATGACTGTTCGAGATGGTTGTAGTGCCCTTCCCCTGTAGTTTATGACGGTTGAGATGGTTTTGATTACCCTTACCCCTGTGTTTATGACTGTTGGGATGGTTGTAGTACCCGTCCCTGTAGTTTATGACTGTTGGAGATGGTTGTTTTGAGTACCTTTCCCCGTAGTTATGACTGTTGGAGATGGTTGTAGTACCCTTCTCCTGTAGTTTATGACTTGTGGAGATGAGTTGTAGTACCCTTCTCCTGTAGTTTATGACTGTGGAGATGGTGTGTTAGTACCTTCTCACTGTTGGTTTGTGACTGTTGGAGATGGTTGTAGTACCTTTCTCCTGTAGTTTCATGACTGTTGGAGATGGTTGTAGTACCCTTCTCCTGTAGTTATGACTGTTGGAGATGGTGTAGTACCCTCTCCTGTGTAGTTTATGACTGTTGGAGGGAGATGGTTGTAGTACCTTCTCCTGTAGTTTATGACTGTTGGAGATGGTTGTAGTACCTTCCCTGTAGTTTATGACGGTTGGAGATGGTGTAGTACCTTCCCCTGTAGTTATGACTGTTGAGATGGTTGTAGTACCCTTCCCTGTAGTTTATTGACTGTTGGAGATGGTTGTAGACCTTCCCCTGTAGTTTATGAACCTGTTGGAGATGGTTGTAGTACCCTTCCCTGTAGTTTATGACTTGTGGAGATGGTGTAGTACCCTTCCCTGTAGTTTAGACTGTTGGAGATGTTTGTAGTACCTTCCCCGTAGTTTATGACTGTTGGAGATGGTTGTAGTACCCTTCCCTGTAGTTTATGACTGTTGGAGATGGTTGTAGACCCTTCCCCTGTCGTTTATAGACTGTTTGAGATGGTTGTAGTACTCTCCTCCTGTAGTTTATGACTGTTGGAGATGGTTGTAGTACTCTTCCCTGAGTTTATGACTGTTGGAGATGTGTTGTAGTATCTTCCCTGTAGTTTATGACTGTGGAGATGTGTTGTGTAGCTTCCCCTGTAGTTTATGACTGTGGAGATGGTTGTCAGTACCCTCCCATGTCGGTCTCGACTGTGGGAGAGTTTTGGAGTACCCTCCCCTGTAGTTTATGAGTTGGAAGTTGGTATGATAGTACCTTGCCCCTGTAGTTTATGACTGTTTGTGAGATGAGTTGTCGTACCTGCCCCTGTAGTTTATGACTGTGGAGATGGTTGTAGTACCCTTCTCCTGTAGGTCTGTTTATGACTGTTGGAGATGGTTGTAGTACCCTGTCCCCTGAGTTTAGGGACTGTTGGAGATGGTTGTAGTACCCGTTCTCCTGTAGTTATGACTGTTGGAGCTGGTTGTATGTAGTTCCTTCTCCTGATAGTTGTATGACTGTGGGAGATGTTGTCGTACCCTTCCCTGGAGTTTCTGACTGTTGGAGATGGGTTGTAGTACCTTCCCTGTAGTTTATGACACTGTGGAGATGGTTGTAGTACCCTTCTCTGTAGTTTAGACTGTTGGAGATGGTTGTAGTACCCTCCCCTGTAGTTTATGGACTGTTTGAGAGATGTTGTTGTAGTACCCTTCCCCTGTAGTTATGACTGTTGGAGATGGTTGTTGTAGTACCTCCCGTAGTTTACGACTGTGGAGATCGGTTGTAGTACTGTAGTTATGACTGTTGGAGATGTTGTAGTACCCTTCCCCTGGAGTTTAGACTGTTTGGAGATGGTTTGTTAGTAACCCTTCCCTGGAGTTATGACTGTTGGAGAGGTTGTAGTACCTTCTCTTAGTTTTGATGTTGGAGTGGTTTGTAGTACCCTTCTCCTGTAGTTTATGATGTTGGAGATGGTTGTAGTACCCTTCTCCTGTAGTTTATGACGTTGGAGATGGTTGTAGTACCCTTCCCTTGTAGTTTATGGACTGTTGGAGATGGTTGTAGTACCCTCCCTGTAGTTTATGACTGTTGGAGATGGTTGTAGTACCCTTCCCTGTAGTTTATGACTGTGGAGATGGTTGTAGTACTTCCCTGTAGTTATGGACTGTGGAGATGGTTGTAGTACCTCCCCTGTAGTCTTATGACTGTTGGAGATGTTGTAGTACCCTTCCCCTGTAGTTTATGACTGTTGGAGATGGTTGTAGTAACCCTTCCTGTAGTTTATGACTGCTTGGAGATGGTTGTTAGTACCCTTCCCTGTAGTTTCATGACTGTTGGAGATGGTTGTATTACCCTTCCCTGTAGTTTATGTCTGTTGGAGAGGTTGTAGTACCCTCTCCTGTAGTTTATGACTGTTGGAGATGGTGGTAGTTACCTCCCCTGTAGTTTATGACTGTTGGAGATGGTTGTAGTACCCTCTCCTGTAGTTATGACTGTTGAGATGGTTGTAGTACCTTCCCTGTAGTTTAGACTGTTGGAGATGGTTATGTACCCTTCCCTGGAGTTTATGACTGTTGGAGATGGTTGTATTACCCTTCCCCTGGAGTTTATGACTGTTGGAGATGGTGTAGTACCCTTCCCCTGGAGTTTATGACTGTTGGAGATGGTTGTAGTACCCTTCCCCTGAGTTTATGACTGTTGGAGATGTTTGTAGTACCCTTCCCCTGTAGTTTAGACTGTTGGAGATGTTGTAGTACCTTCCCCTGTAGTTTATGACTGTTGGAGATGGGTGTAGTACCTGTCTGTAGTTTATGACTGTTGGAGATGTTGTAGTTACCTTCCCCTGTAGTTTATGACTGTTGGAGATGGTTGTAGTACCCTTCCCCTGTAGTTATGACTGTTGGAGATGGTTTGTAGTACCCTTCCCCTGTAGTTTATGACTGTTGGAGATGGTTGTAGTACCATTCCCCTGTAGTTTATGACTGTTGGAGATGGTTGTAGTACCTCTCCCTGGAGTTCTATGACTGTTTGAGATGGTGTAGTACCCTTTCCCTGGAGTTTATGACTGTTGGAGATGGTGTCAGTACCTTCTCCTGTAGTTTGTGACTGTTGGAGAGTGTTGTAGTACCCTCCCTGTAGTTGTGACTGTTGGAGATGGTTGTAGTACCCTTCCCCTGTAGTTTATGACTGTTGGAGATGGTTGTAAGTACCCTCCCCTGTAGTTTATGACTGTGGAGATGGTTGTAGTACATTCCCCTGTAGTTTTGACTGTGGAGATGGTTGTTGTAGTACCCTTCCCCTGTAGTTATGACTGTGGAGATGGTTGTAGTACCCTTCCTGTAGTTTATGACTGTTGGAGATGGTTGTAGTTACCTTTCCCCTGTAGTTTATGACTGTTGGAGATGGTTGTAGTACCCTTCCCCTGTAGTTTATGACTGTTGGAGATGGTTGTAGTACCCTTCCCCTGTAGTTTATGACTGTTGGAGATGGTTGTAGTACCCTTCCCCTGTAGTTTATGACTGTTGGAGATGGTTGTAGTACCCCTTCCCCTGTAGTTTATGACTGTTGGAGATGGTTGTAGTACCCTTCCCCTGTAGTTTATGACTGTTGGAGATGGTTGTAGTACCCTTCCCCTGTAGTTTATGACTGTTGGAGATGGTTGTAGTACCCTTCCCCTGTAGTTTATAGAGTCCAATGTTTCAGTACAAATCCCTGTCTACATGCCTGAGACACACTGGGCATATTGTGGTAGACCCATATTTGTATAGACCGGTCAGCACTCAGTGGGTGGTGATGTCATGTGGTGTGTATGACACTGGGCATATTGTGGTAGACCCATATTTGTATAGACCGGTCAGCACTCAGTGGGTGGTTATGTCATGTGGTGTGTATGACACTGGACATATTGTGGTAGACCCATATTTGTATAGACCGGTCAGCACTCAGTGGGTGGTGATGTGATGTGGTGTGTATGACACTGGACATATTGTGGTAGACCCATATTTGTATAGACGGTCAGCACTCAGTGGGTGGTGATGTGATGTGGTGTGTATGACACTGGACATATTGTGTTAGACCCATATTTGTATAGACCGGTCAGCACTCAGTGGGTGGTGATGTGATGTGGTGTGTATGACACTGGGACATATTGTGTTAGACCCATATTTGTATAGACCGGTCAGCACTCAGTGGGTGGTGATGTGATGTGGTGTGTATGACACTGGACATATTGTGTTAGACCCATATTTGTATAGACCGGTCAGCACTCAGTGGGTGGTGATGTGATGTGGTGTGTATGACACCGGCCACTTTGCTTTCCAAGACATTTTCTGATACCTGATTTATGTTGTGTTGACCTGGAAACCCAAGTCAATGTTAAACGTCCATCTCAATGTGTATTTGAACAAAATGTCCACTAGACTGGCAGGCAGACATCTAGCTATGATGCTGCCGCAGCTTCTATAGGTAATGGTTAGCACCATGTCTGCACTGTGGTGCATGCTGGGATTGATGTGTTGATTCTAGCGTAACTTAGGCAGGATTGTCCTGCTAAGGCCGTGTATGTTGTTCATCATCATCATCATCTTCCACTTCTGCCGTCAAGCGTCGTGGGGAGGAATAATTTGCGTTCCAGCGCCCGGTGGGCGGCACTGGATAGTGTCATTCCGTGTGGTGTACAATGTCTCTGATGTCGTCAATCCAATTTCTTCTTGGACGTCCTCGGGGTCTCGTCGCAGATGATCTTTGATGTAAGGTCAGTGATGGTAGTTGCTGATGTTGCATTCTAACAACATGGCCAAACCACTTGATCTTCTGTCTTTCAATAAATGTGGCACAAGGTGTTGATCCCATAGTAACATTTCTTACTCGGTCTCGGATTGTTAAGTTGGCAGCTCTCCTCAGGCATCTCATTTCGCAGGTGTTGATTTTGCGAAGGTGTAATTTGGATAAAGTCCAGGTTTGAGATTGGTAGCATAGGGTTGGTGTGAATATGCTGTTTATTATCTGTCGTTTTGCGGACATGGGTATGTTTGGATGTTTCAGTAAGGGTGACAGTTGATATGTAAGTGCACTAGCTTTTTGACATCTGATTTCAATTTCTCTGTCTAATCTGCCATCTTCTGTGATCATACTTCCAAGGTATTTGAATTCTTTAACTTGTTTCAGAGGTGTGTTATTTATCTGTATACTTAGTAGGCCTGGCGATCGCTAACTTGCATTACTTCGGTTTTGGCTGTGTTATACTCATATTGTATCTGCTGCAGGTTGAACTCAGATTAGTAATATGATTTTGTAGTCTGCCCTCGTCGCTGTAAAACAGGCACTGATCATCTGCAAATAGAAGTTCATTTATTCCCTGTGGGTCAGTTGTTTCATCTGGAGTAAAGAGTTCTAAATTTTCTGAATCTGGTCTGTCGAGACTTGCTTCTTTGGAAATTCTGTCCATGTAGATATTGAATAGCAGGGGAGAGAGCACACAACCCTGTCTCACTCCTGTATTGACTGTGAACATATCTGATATACCTTCCTGTGTATGTTGTTACTGGCTGTTATTTTGGGCAGCTGGGTGACGATGACCACATCATCCATCAAGTGGTAGGACTAGCACCATATACCCAATTGTCCTCAGGCATGTAAACAGTTCCTTTACCTTGTACCTTTTATAATGGGAACAAAAGAGAAGTCCCCCTTTGCAAAAAATAATTAAATAATATGACTAAGGCACTGAACACTAATGTGTATGAGACATACCAGAGCCAATTCTAGAATTCTGTTTATGTAGAATTACTCTGGATCTGTGGCGAGGGGTTACGGACACAATTCGTAATCCCACATACTGCTCACAAGACAGCTGTGGGTGATTGGGCAGCAGATAGCTTTGCGTTGGTTTTTATTAAATGGCATGAGTGCCGGTCATTCTGAAAGCAAAGGCAGACTACTCAACATAAACTTGTCAGGAAATCACAACCTAACTATTCTGGGGTTGACTGCAACGTCCTGTAAAGGATATGCAACTAACATTTCATATCCTGGCTCTGCATGGTAGGTAGCAGCAGGGGGAGATGAAGGAATAATCAATGAAAAGTGGCCTGACTTGATTCAGTGATGCTACAAAATGTGCAGTCTCCCTGTTAACGATGACTGGAATTTGACTGTGCAAGTAGCTGTCTTCAGACACTGCACAAGACATAACAGGCTGAAAAAGCACTTGCTCAATAAACTAAAGATGGGAGATACTGATGAATGTAACTGTACTTGACATAGCAACTGCCAAACACAGGATAATATAGGCTGAATTACCACTTGATTAATAAACTAAAAATGGGAGATACTGATGCAGCAGGGGGAGATGAAGGAATAATCAATGAAAAGTGGCCTGACTTGATTCAGTGATGCTACAAAATGTGCAGCCTCCCTGTTAACGATGACTGGAATTTGACTGTGCAAGTAGCTGTCTTCAGGACACTGCACAAGACATAACAGGCTGAAATAATCACTTGCTCAATAAACTAACGATGGGAGATACTGATGAATGTAACTGTACTTGACATAGCAACTGTCAAACACAGGATAATATAGGCTGAATTACCACTTGATTAATAAACTAAAAATGGGAGATACTGATGAATGTAACAATTGGATTGTTCAAATGATGACAAAATATCTGCTACAGTCGTCTACAACATATGCAGAACAGAGAAGATGATTTTGGTCTACAACCCCTCCAATTGGAGATGTCAACAAACTCGAGTTGACTGCTGATTTCTTTAACTGATTCTGTACTAAATAAAAAATAGGTTTGGACCAAACAAAAATAAATTGTGGAAGATGGGAAGTAGTTGTGTGTCACAGTAATGACTTAAAAGTTGTTGATATGTAGCAAACATATTGTATTATAATACAATGACAACATTTTGACCGTAGATAAGCTCATGGCAAATACGGGAAGTCGCTTAAAATTGTTAATTATCCCATGACACTTAAAATATATTCAGATAGATGCCTGAAGTTTTAAGAAGAAGAAACATAAAAATATAATAATTATTCCGGATTCTCCAACTGAAGGGGTCACATTTGGCACTTGTACATTCTTTATGATGTTTAAGAACTGTCATTTATGACATTGTAGTTATGTGAATGGCATTTTCAGGCTCATATTAGTTAGTTAGTCAACAGATCATCTTCCATCCATCCATCATGTGCCATGCCGGTAAGCGTGGGCGGTCATGTTCTGCCATCTCACTAGATCACCAGAGTTGTGGATCAGCTCCGTGTTTCTGTCTCGACCATGCCACAAGGCCAAGCCATCCAGGTACTTGCTTCTAGGTCTTCCCCTTGGTCTGTTCCCCTCGATCTTACCAGTTGTCACCAAATTTTCCAATCCATTTCTTCTCATAACATGCCCAAAGAATTTTGACTGTCTACGTCTAATTTCTCTAATCAATTTACGATCTTCATTTGTTTCTTGAAGGACTTGTTCATTGGTCTTTCTGGCTGTCCATGGTATTCTTTGCATTTTCCTCAGAAACCACATCTCTACAGCCATCAGATGTTTTTCAGCCTGACTGCTCATTGTCTTACGCTTCACTCCATATAAAAGTACAGGTTCTATGTAGCATCTCAACACTCTTTTTCTCGTTTCAATTGACATCTTTTTATTGGTCAATATGTTTTTCATCTTGCTAAAGGCTACTTTTGCCATGGCGATTCTTGTTCTAATCTCTTCAAGGCATCTCCCATCAGATGTTATTACTGTTCCGAGATAATTGTACCTACTCACTTGTTGAAGAATATTCCCATTTACTTGTATATTACATTGTGGTATTTCGTCCTTCCTAGTGACGACCATAATCTGTGTCTTTTTACAATTTAATTCTAACCCTAGTTGTTCACTGTGTGTAACAATCGCATCTACTAAATTTTGCAGGTCCTGTTCATTGTCTGCAATCAAGACTGTCATCTGCATATCTAATGTTATTGATGCATCGTCCCCCAATGTTGATTCCTTCCATATCTTCAATATTTCTGAAAATACTTTCACTGTACAGGGAAAACAGATCTGGAGACATTACACATCCCTGTCTCACACCCCTTTTAATAGGCTGATATTGGCTTACTTCATTATCAACTCTTATGGCAGCTTGTTGTTTCCAATATATGTTTTTTACAAGTCTAAGATCTTTTCCATCAATTTGTAGATCTTCAAGCATCCTTATCATGTTGACATGTCTCACTTTATCAAAAGCCTTTGTGTAGTCAATAAAGCAAAGGTGTAGATCTTTGTTTACTTCTATAGAACGTTCGATTATGGTTCTCAGTATATACACAGCATTTACTGTACCCTTGCCTTCCACAAACCCACATTGTTCTTCTCCTATTTCAGATCATCTTCACTGCACATCAAACCATTCAGTCCGTAAGTGCTCAGATACTCTCCTCAGTAAATCCTGCAGCGCATAGCAGCTAATGACACCAGTTATGTGTTGGTTTATTAATCTTCTTTGGCTTCCTGCATAGTGTTCTTGTTTGGCCACACCTTGCTGTTCTCAGTCTGACCATGGATGTGGATTCACGGTCATCACTTGGTTCTTGCAAATGACGTACTTCTCATAGAGCATTCAGTATATCAGTCTGGTCTTCCAGCTTGGACTTTGGGTCAAGATGGCAGCGGACAGTTGTGTTGTTTGTAACCTTCTTTTTCACATTGGAGATGGTATCTCATCTCTTTCGTGTAATTTCTGTGCCCGGATGTAAACCAGGAGTTTCCTTTTATTTCAGGCTGAGCTGAAGCATGTCTGGGTCGAACACTGAGAGGCTTGAGGAAATGAGGGCTAGAAGCTATGGACTGAAGAGTGCATAGGAGGAGAAGAGGCAAAGGGTTTGTATCACTTTATGACTGGTTTTTTCTAAACAGGTGGTGTCTTAGTGATGTCTGATGATATTTTTATTATGTACATGATGTCTGTTGACATTTGAAGCTTGTGTAGTGATGTCTGTTGACATCTGTAGAGCTCAGTTATGTCTGTTGACATTTGAAGCTTGTGTAGTGATGTCTGTTGACATCTGTAGAGCTCAGTGATGTCTGTTGACATCTGTAGAGCTCAGTGATGTCTGTTGACATCTGTAGTGTTCAGTGATGTCTTTTGACATCTGTATCTTGTGTATCTATATATAAATTAATCAGCCAAACTGTAGTTGCATAAATTCAAAACAGTGTAGTCCCTTAACGAATTTAAACATGGAAATTCAAAACAATGCATTCCCCTGGTGAATGTAAACACAGAAGTCACAAAACATAGGTTGTACAATATCTTGCTTCTCAATATATTTTGCTGCATCTCACCAAGTGCATACTGCAGAGTTATATATCATATGGAGTCAACAGATGAATCATATTTTTGGCACACAAAGTCATTGATACTACTTAGATGTGGAGCATTTGTTATCCCCATGGTAATTGCAGAGACATTATGAAGTCTTTCTGTCTGAATAATCTAAAGCTTTGGTGTATTTAAATAATTGTTTATTGTTCATTGAATACAGAATATGAAACGACTTTGCTTTGTTTACTTCATGGCTGCAATTTAGCAGGAGTTGAGAGATGGCTGATGTCAGACTTTTCTAGCCTGACGACTACACTGGGTTACCTAAAAACTGATTAACTCTCTTTTCCACCTGCACTGGTATAAACTTGGTTACCAGATTTGCTAATTGCTGTTCTGGATCTACTAATACAAGCTGCTTGGCACTCACACTTTAATTGATAAATAATTTTGTTTTGGTGTGATGGGGTAGGTATCAGGGTGCTTCGCTGGAAATCTAACTTTTTCATATGGAGTAGGTATCAGGGTACTCCACTATCAATCGTACTTTGTGACTGACCAGTCATAGTTATGCAGACTTCATAGTGACTGCGATTACCTTGGGATGACAAATGCTCCATATTCAAATAGTAACAGTGAATGTATGTGTTATGTATTTTGGTTAAAAATGTGATTCGTCTATTCACTTCATTTGATATATAAATACAGTATGCACCTGAGAAGATGCAGTGAAATATTTTTTTTTTTAATTCGCATATCCTTTACAGGACATCGCTGTCAACAGCAGCATCTTTCAGCTGTCTGTTGATTTCTTGGCAAGATTACTCTCAGTAGTTTGCCATTGCTTTCTGAGCGGCTGGCTCAGTTATCCCGCAAGTCACCAGCGGGGGTAGAGCCGCTTCCAGTTCTCGCCCGCTACGAGACTCTGCGTGATAAACGGGATTACGGAGAAAGTGGTGTAACCCCTCGGCCAGAGAGACCAGCCATTGAAATATGGCAGGCAATAAATTGTGCAACCAATTGTTTATAACTTCTGTGTTTTAACTCCTACGAAAACTAGCACATCTCCAATGACATAGACATCAGAGTGCATGTTTTGTTTTCTGTAAGTCACTGTGGCCTTGTGTTTGCAGGTTGTGGAAGATAAGCTCTATCAACACTGGATAGAAAACAATCCCGACATGAGGAAGGTGGAGTCTGGTTTGATGCAGGAGCATGTTGTTGCAGGCTGGGAGAATCAGCTTGTGGAGAAGGAAGAGGTGAGTGATCCTCTCTCTGTGATCTGGTAGCGTAGTCAGTAATGCTGAAACGGCAAAACTACGGCTTTTGTAATGTGACTGTTATTTTATCTTGAATAACTCTTAGACCACCTTTGAGTAGTGTTTTGGTGCATGATGAAGCAGATGTGGTCAAGGACCCTCAGTATCTTGTGTGTAGTGCAGAAGAACAGATGGATCATCATAGTCTGGAGAGAATGGTTTTGGCAGGTAGTAATCAGAGGATCTAGTCGACACTAAGGACTTGAGGAAAGGCCAGATAGACACATACCTGACTGCTATTGGTACCATTAGTACTGGGACTCTTTGCTGGCTGTTGCAGATGAGGACAGAGCATGTATGGGAATGTCCCAAGTGCTGTTATGTTGATTCTTGATTCAGCTCAACGATATATCTTTGATCTTGGTTTTGTCACTGTTTTTTATCTGGGATATTGCATCTTTGTGGCTTTTAATATTGTCACTTTTTTATCTGGGATATTGTATATTTGTGACCTTGAATATTGTCACTTTTCTGTCTGATGTATTGTATCTTTGTGGCCTTCAATATTGTCACTTTTTTATCTGGAATATTGTATGTTTGTGACCTTGAATATTGTCACTTTTTTTATCAGGGATATAGTAAATTTGTGGCCTTCAATATTGTGACTTTTTTATCTGGGATATTATATATTTGTGACCTTCAATATTGTCACTTTTTTATCTGGGATATTGTATGTTTGTGACCTTCAATATTGTCACTTTTTTATCTGGGATATTATATATTTGTGGCCTTCAATATTGTCACTTTTTTATCTGGGATATTATATATTTGTGACCTTCAATATTGTCACTTTTTTATCTGGGATATTGTATGGGGGGATTTTCATCTTGAGTTCAATGTTGCCTGAACTGTTTTGTGTGTGTGTATGTGTGTTTGTGCGTGCGTGCGCGTGAAGTCTACCCTTGGTAGCACATATCCATCTGATTGTTGGTCTTCTTCTATCGCTATAGCTTGCCCCTCTTGGACTGTAGGCAGAAGTGTGTAGCTGAACATGCTTCAGTACCATAAGATGTTCACAATGCTATATTTGCTAGCTCTGTATAAATTCACTGAACTAGTGGCACACAGGAAGCTGTGGTAGCACATTGGCTAGCTCTCTATACATTCTCTGCACTGGTGGTACCTGGGAAGCTGTGGTAGCATACTGGCCTTTCAGTTTGGTTGTCATGTGTTCAAATCCCATGTGTTCAAGGGGAATTGTTTTAATTGACCTGAGTTCTGAAGATGAACCAGCCTAAAATGGGTACGCTGAAATGTCTTGAGATGTAAAGGCAGAAATCGTAATATTGACCACATCACCCATTGAGTGCTGATTGGTCTATACAAATATGGGATTAGCACCTTTTACCAAATATGCCTCAGAACATGCAAAATGGTCCTTTATTTTTTACTGCTGGTAGTGAAGCCTAGTGTTACCACTTCAAATTCTGTCACTTTAAAATATGGGGATTCAACCCTGTGGTGAAGCGGACATCTTTTATCGGGCATGCCTCAAAGTTAGTTATAACATAAAATGTGTTATCAATAAACATAAATATTTAACATGTTTGCTAGCCTAATTTGTGAATGGCTTTCTGATCTATGCAGAGGCTTGAGACAGCTAGACAGGAGCAGATGGCCTTGGAGAAACAGATGGAGGAGGAAAGATTGGCTGCCTTAGAGCTAGACAGACAGAAGGAGGAGAAGAGGCTTCAGGAGGAAAAGTCCATTAAGGAGATTCTGAAAGAACAGATGCAAGAGTTTAGAAGACGGGAAGCAGAAGTGAGTGGCTGTTGTATCAGTATTTATGTTGTTCTGAAGCCTCATTTTCTGCATCTACTTTGTCTGTACAAAACTGTAGCTGTATCAAATGTCATAGTGGATTAGAAAGAGCAAAATGGGAGATCTGGTTCATGGAAGGCATGGTTCATTAAAGACATAGTTCATGGGAGACAGGGTTCATGGGAGACATGGTTCATGGAAGGCATTATTCAAGGGAGGCATGGATCATGGGGGATTTGGTTCACAGAAGGCATGGTTCATTAAAGACATAGTTCATGGGGGATAGGGTTCATGGAAGATGTGGTTCATGGGAGACAGGGTTCACGGGAGATTTGGTTCATGGAAGGCATGGTTCATTAAAGACATAGTTCATGGGAGATAGGGTTCATGGAAGATGTGGTTCATGGGAGACAGGGTTCATGGGAGGCATGGTTCATGGGAGGCATGATTCAAGGGAGGCATGGTTCATAGGAGGTATGGTTCAATAAAGACATTGTTAATGGGAGGCATGGTCCTTTAAAGACATGGTTAATGGGAGGCATGGTCCATGAAAGACAGGCTCCCATGAATAATGTCTCCCATGAATCATGTCTCCCATGAACCATGCCTTAGTTCATGGACATAGTTTATGGAAGACATAGTTCATGGGAGGCATGGTTCATGGGAAATATAGTTCATGGGTGACATGATTCATGGAAGGCATGGTTCATGGGAGACATGGATCATTGGAGACATGGTTCATGGAAGGCATGGTTCATGGAAGGCATGGTTCATTAAAGACATAGTTCATGGAAGATAGTGTTCATGGAAGATGTGGTTCATGGGAGACAGGGTTCATAGGAGGTATGGTTCATAGGAGGTATGGTTCATGGGAGACATGGTTAATGGGAGGCATGGTCCATTAAAGATATGGTTAATGGGAGGCATGGTCCATGGAAGGCAGGCTCCCATGAACCATGTCTCCCATGAACCATGTCTACCATGAATCATGTCTCCCATGAACTATGTCTCCCATGAACCATGCCTTAGTTCATGGACATAGTTCATGGGAGACATAGTTCATGGGAGACATAGTTCATGGGAAACAATTCATGGGAGACATAGTTCATGGAAAACATAGTTCTTGGGAGACAATTCATGGAAAACATAGTTCATGGGAGACATAGTTCATGGAAAACATAGTTCATGGGAAACATAGTTCATGGGAAACAATTCATGGGAAACAATTCATGGGAGACATAGTTCATGGAAAACATAGTTCATGGGAGACATAGTTCATGGGAGACATAGTTCATGGAAGACATTGTTCATGGGAGATATAGTTCATTGGAGACATAGTTCATGGGAGACAAAGCTGGGCTGACCAGCATGATGGTGAACACACAAAATTAAAGACACCCCGGGCAAGAAACAGGGAACCTGGCAAATGATCAAGATTCTCGTTCCCAGGCTGTGGTGGGGGTGACACTACACAGTCCTTGCTGCTTGATGTCCGTCACCGTATTCAACTCTAAGTTGATATTTGCACTTTATTATGTATATTTTGGTGGACCATTTCACTATCACTGAAGAAGGAAATTGGGACTTTCGAGCTTAAATGTTACAGAAAAGTTATTAGAATATCATGGACAAAGAAGAAGAAAAATACTGAAATTCTACAAGATCTGAACTTCACATAAAACTGGTTTATGAACAGGATCATGTCTTAGAAACTGAAGTGCTTTGGCCATATTCAACATCACAGTGGCTTGAAAAGAACAGTGATGGAAGGAATGGTTTGTGGTAGAAGAGGCTGAGGGTGACCAGCACGAAGCTGGACACAGAACATTGCAGGCACTGTTTGCATGGTAAGAGAAACCTTCTACGGAGAACCTAATGATGTTCCACTAGAGGTTGTAAGATGTGGCGCAGCATGACCACTTACCTGATTAGGCAATGCACTTGATGATGATGATTATGATATTTATGTCAAGTTATTAAGTCTAAGACTTGCATAAAGCTTTTCAAACAAGTCACTGCATTCTAAATCTTATTTTATGACTGCCCATAAACTGTCTTGAGACATTAATAGGGCAGCTTCCCCTGACCTTCCACATCCACAAATAAGATTTCTGTGTTATAAATATTCTACTTTGTGTAGTTTTCTCCTTCCTTCCACTAGTCTACAGAGCATCCTTGGCCAAGGCGGAGTAACCTTTATAGGGCCCACCCCCGGGTAACAGATTATGCAAGAGGTGGCAAATTAAGCTTGAGAGCAACTGACAGATAGTTGTTGATTATGGTTTGCTTCGCCTCATTTCTATAACTGAACAAATACACAGAAATAAGCCAGGCAGTAAACTGTGTGACCTGTATTTTTATCTTCTATGTGTAAAGTTAACAAAAGGAGAAGATTGTTGTTTAAATTGTTTGTTGTTTGTAACTGTTGATGCTATGATCTTCCCAGGCGGAGACCTGGAGGAAACAGCAGGAGGACCTGTTGAAACACAAGTGGGAGCTGGAGCAAATAGAAGACCTCCAGCGCAAGAAGCAGGATGAGCGAAAGAAGAAGGAACTTGGGTTTGTGAAGTCATTTTTTGGTTGTTTTATTCTGTCACCTTATGTCAGAAGTCACTTTCAGTGAATGTCAAAAAAAGTGTTCTCAAATGTTTATATGAAATCTGTTCTGTTGTATGGTAGTGAATCATGGAATGTGAGCGAACTAGGAAGAGCTTGGAGGCAATGGAAATGTGCTTCCTGAGACAAATGTTGCAAATGTCTTGGACTGCCAGAGTAACTAACAACAATTGTTTGCAAGAAGTTATTGAATGTTGAATAGTGTATGCAGCTATTTAAAATAGTTGTAATGAGAAGAGAGAACATGGTGACGACTGGACGGATCAGTAGGGAAAAGAAGCAGAAGCAGACTAAGAGAAATGATGTTTTGTGGACTGAGACGGTAGCATGGAGGAACATCATCAGTAGAGTTGATCCAGAACACCAAGGACAGATTTGTGAAGAGACATGGACACTACGCCAGGTGGCAGGGCACTTGATGATGATGACAGAGCTGTAACACAGTGGCTTGTATGCTTGCCTGCCAGTTCCATCATCATAGGTTTGAGTCCACATATTTTAAATTAACCTGGGTTTCTATGTAACCCAAGCCTAAAATAGGTGCCAGGACATGTCTAGGAAGTAAAGTCGCCCAGCATGGTACTGACAACACCGGCCATTGAATCCTGTTAGTCTGTTAAAATATGGGGGATATCTCCATATACCCCGCATGTCTCAAGTGTGTCAAAGGTTAATTGACTTTTTACTTCCAGTGTATAGAGCCTACTAGAATGTGTTGATATATGGCCCGGTATAGCAGTGGATGTTACTGAAAGAATAATAGCTCTGGCTCTTAAACTTTCTGTGTGCTGATGACAAGGCAGGGCATTCTATCCTTACACCTGCATTATATCGGCTTTTTGTTCAGAGAGGATTGGCAATCTACTGAACCTAAAATTGTCTTTAAAATCAACCTGTCATTGATTGTAACATCCTACAAAGGACATGCAACATTTTATTAATGGCCATTTATGCATTGCAGAAATATTTCTATGCCAGCCTGCGTGTCGCAGTAAAGAAAGTTTGTTTATCTTTTATACATATATAAAATATGATGCCAGTCTTGACAGTGGCAATAGCATGTATATAGGATAAATAAACATAGTTACAGAAAACTAGTAGCTTTTCGGAAAGTATGTCCTTCATCAAGGTCTCTCCCACACATACACACAAAGAGACGGCCTGAAGACAAATTAAATTCTTTTCTGAAACTTCTCTGCATTTACTTTTATGGTTGTGACCACAATGTTATTGTAGATAATAAAGTCTATGAATTTTCATAAATAATTCTTTTATTTACATCGCATGACTTTTTCTGCAGACGGCTGTTGTTGCGGCAGCACAAGGCACAGATGTTACATAAGTCTAGAGTTATACAACAAGAATTAGTAAGTTCTTCTTCTGCTGCTTCTGCTTGTTCTTTTGTTGCTGCTACTTCTTCTTCTTCTTCTACCTCTTATTCTCCTCCTTTTCATTTTCTTCTTCTTCTTCTTCTTCTTCTTCTTCTTCTTCTTCTTCTTCTTCTTCTTCTTCTTCTTCTTCTTCTTCTTCTTCTACCTCTACCACACCACCACCTCCGCTGCCGCTGGCACCACCATCATCACCACCACCACTTCCATTAGAGATGTCATAGTTGCCTCTCACATAAAACTGGCAAGACATTTAACACTTATAGCACAAGCTTACATGGATCCTAAAGAAATATTAAGAGGTTTGGTATTTCCTTCCACCATCTTAATATGAATTCTCCATGTTACATATTAGTGGCACTTAGAAACACGAACATCACCATTGCCTGTGCTTCCACACATAAATCACATGTCAAATGATAATTAGGTACCTTCTACCACTACATGTACCTTGGACATCATCTAATGAGCTGAAATTCATCATGTCCTTCGAACCACATGGTACCTGAGAGTCGCTGCAGACAGGGATCACTCCCTGCATGATGCCATGGATGAAGATCATTTACACATAACAGCAATAGGTTATCATAGACTTTTATTTGATTTTTTATTTTGCTCTCGCTCACTTTGAGCTCAAGCGTAGTCCATAAATACTACTGCTACTAGAGCTGGACTGAATGTTGTGTGTGGATTAGCTTTCCCTATTAATAGTGTTCCTTGCCATCAGACAAACTCACTCTGACTTCACAGGTACTTGTAATTTACGTCCCCAAGTCAAGGATGATAGGTCAACATTTTAGTCCATTTGTCTGGTGTAGGGGTTGAACCCCTTACCTCTGTATCAGCACACCGGATGTTTAAGAACACGCATTCTTATCCGTTCGGCCATACTGACCTACTGATAGACATTTTGAAAAACCATATACCCAATACGCCTTTTAAAAAAAACAGTTATTACTGCCAGTAGTACCTTGCAGTGTAGGACAGGAGAGGGTCTTGAGTTTGAGGAATTAAGGCCGTCTGACTTGCGCAGTTGCTACGAAAGGTGCAGGTTAGGGTTGTTTTTTTTGTTCCCCTGACAGAAAAAAATCCACACCTTGCAGAGACTTCTAACAAGTGTATCCTGTATGGCAGCCTGGCATTCTGGCCGCTCAGCCAGGTGCTCCTGTATGGCAGCCTGGCATTCTGGCCACTCAGCCAGGTGCTCCTGTATGGCAGCCTGGCATTCTGGCCACTCAGCCAGGTGCTCCTGTATGGCAGCCTGGCATTCTGGCCACTCAGCCAGGTGCTCCTGTATGGCATTCTGGCCACTCAGCCAGGTGCTCCTCTATGGCAACCTGGCATGTAAAAGGGTCCTTTATTTACTTAAACATGCCAGTTAGGAAATCTTGTGATAGAACAAATCTGACCGAGGTCGGGCAGCGTAACTGTAGAGAATGTATTGCCTGTGATGATGATGTGTTCTGTGCATACTTTCTTCCCAGGAACAAGACAGGAAGTTGCTGGAGTCATTAATTGAGAAAGAACAGGAACAGGTGGCTCTGCAGACTGCTCGAAGAGAAAAGGCCCGGACCGACGCTCACTGGATGAAACAGGTACTCCATTCATAACTTGTGTTGTTGCAGGGCTCTGAATAGGGTATTGGAGTTTGGCATCCGTAACTTGGTAGGTTGAGGTTTTATTTTCCCACTCGCTCGCTTTGAACTCAAGCGCAAGTCCGCATGGCCGAATTGATAAGAACACATGTTCTTAAACATCTGGTGTGCTGATCTGAGGTTAGCGGTTCAACCCCTACACTGGACAGCTGGACTAAAATGTTGATCTATCGTCCTTGACTTGGGGACATTAATTACAAGTACTTCTGAAGTCAGAGTGGGTTCGCCTGATGGCGAAGGACACTGGTAATAAGGAAAGCTAACCCACACACAAAATTCAGTCCATCACTACTATAAACAGTGCACTACGCTTGAGTTGAAAGCGAGCAAGTGCACACAAAAAAAATCCCGTGTAGTCCATACACACTACTTCTAGTGCACTGGAATGAATTTTGTTTGAGGATAATTTCTCCCTATTAACAGTATCCCTCACCATCAGGCAAAACCACTCCGACTTTAGTATTTGTAATTTACATTCCCAAGTCAAGGACAAGAAGTCAGCAATTTAATCCAACTGTCTGGTCTAGGGGTTGAACCCCTTATCTCTGTATCTGCACACTAGATGTTTAAGAACGTGTGTTCTTATCCATTCGGTCATGCTGACCTCGGTTGGGGTATTTTTTTATTGAAAACATTAGAATCTTTTTCTGTTTTGGTTGGTTGTTTGGTTGGTGGGTGGGTTGGTTAGTTGGAAGTTTTAATTCTTAATTATGATGCGTTCATATTCAGATCATCTAAGCCTGGAAAAGCCAAGCCCCATATCCAGAGAGTCACAGTTGCAGGACTCTACTTCCCTTCTCCAAGATCAGGTTCCAGCGTGCAAGACCTGCCCTGGAACTTCTTATCTGTGGGCAGACATATTGGGATGTGGCTGGGTCATGAGGCAGCAGAGCACATGCAAGTTGGCTGGGATTAGGCCTGGGTTCATCATATGTCCTCCATGAATAGAGGTTTTGTTCATTCATGTCCCAAGTGAATGCCACTGGAATACTTTGTGCTGTATACGTATTTCACTTGGAGAATTAAACCTGTACAATAGCACAAAGACAACATAATTCAAGAGGACTTGCCATGAGGAGTCATTCTGTGACTGGACCTCAATGTGTGGAAGTACATGGCTGTGGCAGGGATGAAGGTAGAATGGACTGATTGTTATTGTTGTGTAAATATTATGAGTGTATGACTAAGTATGAGATGGCCATTTGTCACTGAGAGGCTACTGTCATATCAAATTATCAACAGCCTGTGCTAGACTTTCAGTACACCTTGAATGGATGATGTGACACAAGAGCATCATACTAAATTCTTCATTAGAATTGGTTTCAGCAAAGTTAGCCATTAGCATTTTTAGTCACATGTTCAACAGTTACATCAATTCCACTTCTGTGTCAACTTTTGACCTTTAGTAAATGTGACAACTGCCATCCGTCACATTGTCAGCTATTTATTATTGATACATCTTATGCCACACATCTTCCTTTGAACTGTTGCTTGTCACATATTACCTATTCATCTGTCACTCAGCACATCAGCTATTCAGTTTTCACTTGCCATATAATACTCATGCATCTGTAACTTGTGACACATCATCTGTTAAACTGTAATTTCTCATTTTTATCCACTCATATGTCACTTGTTACACATCACGTGTTTAATTGTCACTTGTCACACATCACATATTGAACTCTCATATATTCACCTGTTACTTGTCACACACCTGCTATTTTGTCCCATGCCACATATTACCTACATATTATCATGTGTCACACATCACCTGTCTAACTATCAACCATCACACATTACCCATTCATCTGTCACCTGTCACACATCATCTGTCTAGCTGTCAACCCTCACACTTTACCAATTCAGCTCTCACTTGTCACACATCACCTGTCTAGCTGTCAACCATCACACTTTACCCATTGAAATGTCACTTATCAGATATCACCTAACTGTCAGCCATCACACTTTACCAGTTCATTTGTTACCTGCCACACATCACCTGTCTAACTATCAGTTATATCAATTATCACTATCTCACACATCACCTGTCTAACTGTCAACCCTTGCACATTACCCATTCATCTGTCACCTGTCACAGATCACCTGTCTAACTGTCAACCATCATAGTTTACCCATTCATCTTTCACCTGTTACACATCACCTGTCTAACTATCAACCCTTGCACATTACCCCTTCATCTGTCACCTGTCACAGATCACCTGTCTAACTCAACCATCACATGTTGCCCATTCAACTGTCACTTGTCACACATCACCTGTAGAACAAATATCATCACTTACAGCACTTCAGTTTCACCTGTAATTTCTAACAACTAAAATCTGTAGATAAAACACCTCACCTGTAGAACAAACATCATCACTCACAGCACTTCAGTTTCACCTGTAATTTCTAACAACTAAAATCTGTAGATAAAACACCTCACCTGTAGAACAAACATCATCACTTACAGCACTTCAGTTTCACCTGTAATTTCTAACAACTAAAATCTGTAGATAAAACACCTCACCTGTAGAACAAACATCATCACTCACAGCACTTCAGTTTCACCTATAATTTCTAACAACTAAAATCTGTAGATAAAACACCTCACCTGTAGAACAAACATCATCACTCACAGCACTTTAGTTTCACCTGTAATTTCTAACAACTAAAATCTGTAGATAAAACACCTCACCTGTAGAACAAACATCATCACTCACAGCACTTCAGTTTCACCTATAATTTCTAACAACTAAAATCTGTAGATAAAACACCTCACCTGTAGAACAAACATCATCACTCACAGCACTTCAGTTTCACCTATAATTTCTAACAACTAAAATCTGTAGATAAAAACACCTCACCTGTAGGACAAACATCATCACTCACAGCACTTCAGTTTCACCTATAATTTCTAACAACTAAAATCTGTAGATAAAACACCTCACCTGTAGAACAAACATCATCACTCACAGCACTTCAGTTTCACCTATAATTTCTAACAACTAAAATCTGTAGATAAACACCTCACCTGTAGGACAAAACATCATCACTCACCAGCACTTCAGTTTCACCTATAATTTCTAACAACTAAAATCTGTAGATAAAACACCTCACCTGTAGAACAAACATCATCACTCACAGCACTTTAGTTTCACCTGTAATTTCTAACAACTAAAATCTGTAGATAAAACACCTCACCTGTAGAACAAACATCATCACTCACAGCACTTCAGTTTCACCTATAATTTCTAACAACTAAAATCTGTAGATAAAACACCTCACCTGTAGAACAAACATCATCACTCACAGCACTTCAGTTTCACCTATAATTTCTAACAACTAAAATCTGTAGATAAAACACCTCACCTGTAGGACAAACATCATCACTCACAGCACTTCAGTTTCACCTATAATTTCTAACAACTAAAATCTGTAGATTAAAACACCTCACCTGTAGAACAAACATCATCACTCACAGCACTTCAGTTTCACCTATAATTTCTAACAACTAAAATCTGTAGATAAAACACCTCACCTGTAGGACAAACATCATCACTCACAGCACTTCAGTTTCACCTATAATTTCTAACAACTAAAATCTGTAGATAAAACACCTCACCTGTAGGACAAACATCATCACTCACAGCACTTCAGTTTCACCTATAATTTCTAACAACTAAAATCTGTAGATAAAACACCTCACCTGTAGGACAAACATCATCACTCACAGCACTTCAGTTTCACCTATAATTTCTAACAACTAAAATCTGTAGATAAAACACCTCACCTGTAGAACAAACATCATCACTCACAGCACTTCAGTTTCACCTATAATTTCTAACAACTAAAATCTGTAGATAAAACACCCTCACCTGTAGGACAAAAATCATCACTCACAGCACTTCAGTTTCACCTATAATTTCTAACAACTAAATCTGTAGATAAAACACCTCACCTGTAGGACAAACATCATCACTCACAGCACTTCAGTTTCACCTATAATTTCTAACAACTAAAATCTGTAGATAAAACACCTCACCTGTAGGACAAACATCATCACTCACAGCACTTCAGTTTCACCTATAATTTCTAACAACTAAAATCTGTAGATAAAAACACCTCACCTGTAGGACAAACATCATCACTCACAGCACTTCAGTTTCACCTGTAATTTCTAACAACTAAAATCTGTAGATAAAACACCTCACCTGTAGGACAAACATCATCACTCACAGCACTTCAGTTTCACCTGTAATTTCTAACAACTAAAATCTGTAGATAAAACACCTCACCTGTAGGACAAACATCATCACTCACAGCACTTCAGTTTCACCTGTAATTTCTAACAACTAAAATCTGTAGATAAAACACCTCACCTACATCTGTGATCACTGACACATTTTGTGGGGGATGTTTGCTCGCTTTGAACTCCAGCATAGTCCATATGTGCTACTACTTCTAGTGCACTGAACTGATTTCTGTGTGTGGATTAGCTTTCCCTATTACCAGTGTCCCTTCCTATTGGGCGAACCCACTCGGACTTTTGAGGTACTTGTAATTTAAATCCCCAAGTCAAGGACGAGAAGTCAATATTTTAGTCCAACTGACCTATGTAGGGGTTAAACCCACTATCTCGACATCAACACACCAGAAGTTTAAGACCAAGCGCTGTTATCCATTCGGCCATGCAGACCGCCATCACTAATGCATGATCTGTCATGTCTGTCTCGCAGGTGATCGAAGACCAGCTACGCCTGGAGAAAGCAAGGGAGGCCGAGCTGGACATGCTCTACCAGTGAGTGCCCTTCTGTTGAATGTAATTTAGGATAGGAGTAAGTTAAATTTTATTGTTGTTTGTCCATCAAGAATGATGATGACCATTCATTTCATCCAGTGGGGTTGAAAGTATGGAGCCGTGAGTTCTAAGATGGCTGATAAGGCCTATTTTGGCTCGAAATGTTCTTTGACAATGTGGGCACAGAATGCTTGATGTTCTGGAGGAGGATCTCTTGCAGTGGTTTTTCTGTCCAGCCTTTTCCTAACAGCTCTTGCAGTCCTGGTTACTTCACAAGGGATTGCACCCTTATGTAATGATGCACACCACGAATTACGGTCTTTAGCAGCAGTCTCCCAGGATGTCAAGATGAATTCCAAAAGCGTTCAGTGAGATTTTCAGAGTGTCTTTAAAGCGTTTCCTCTGGTCGCCTTAGGAGCGTTTACCACAACGCAGCTCGCCATAAAAAATTCGTTTAGGGAGCCTGTGATCTGGCATACGAGTTAAGTGACCAGCCCAGCGAATCTGATTCTTCATTAGTAGAGTGTCGATACTGGACATGGACGCTCTTTCTAGAACTTCAGTGTCTTGCCATTTAATCTTCAATAGCTTCCTAAGGCAGACTGTGTGGAAGTGGTTTAATTTCCTAGCATGTCGCTGATAAACAGTCCATGTTTCACAAGCATATAGCAGTGTGGATAATACAACTTCTTTATAGACTTTCAGCTTTGTTTGCAGGCTTATTCCATTTCTGTCCCATACATTCTTGTACAGTCACACATCATGTTAAATAAAACATACTGAACAACCTCTGTACATCCTGAGGCCAAGCTGGACATGCTCTTTCAGTGAGTGCCCACCTGTTGAATGTAGTTTAAGATAGGAGTAAGTTAAATAAAACAAACTGAACAACCTCTCTGTACACGCCGAGGCCAAGCTGGACATGCTGTACCAGTGAGTGCCCACCTGTTGAATGTAGTTTCTTCTTTGCATTCATCCAGAGTGTTTTTTTCAGATGTGATTGCGATGTGTCTATTATGCGCCCTTGGACCGAAACCCGTACGCCAACACATCCGACTTTTAGCGTGCATTTTTGACCAGGTTAGCATTCCTGGGAGACTCTCACTTATGTGGTACCGTCCACCTCCCAGCTGGTCAAGTTGGAACAGTCAGAGACTGCACGTTCATTCCTCAAATGAAGGCAGGGACAGTCCATAGCATTTTCCGCCATCCTGAGTGGCTTCCATAATTGCAGAGCCGACACATAACGCTCTGGTGCTGGGCTCACCGAGGGAATCATCACGTCCTGCTCATGGCTGCTTTAATTCCTCACTTCAATATATTGGGCATTTCGTTCACCCCGGGCCGTTCCCGCACTAACCAGACATGTCTGCAAACGGTATCCACTCAGCGAGTTTTCGGACATGTGCTTGTCCGTGCACCCGTCAGAGCTGTTCCAGGCACGGCGGACATTCGGAAAACTACCTAGTCAGAACTGTTCCAAACAAGAGCGGCATTCGGAAACTAGGTAGCCAGAGCTTTTCCTAGCACGAGAGACATTCGGACGAGACATTTCACTCTGACGTAAATGCGTAGTGCCAATTTTTAGTTTGCCACCTGTAGGACGGCACTTCCGGCTTCAGCAGGCATTTTTTAATGAGGTTAGCCTTCCTCGGGTTTCGAGACACGTTAGACTTATTGTTGTCATGTCGCCCACATCTCAGCTGGTCAAGATAGACCAGCTGTCGAAGATGTCATCGACATCAGGTCAACCCTCAAGGGAAGGACAGGGGCAGACCATGGGCCTATCCAAGGCTATCCAAGGAGGCTTCCATAATTGCAGAGCCGGCACATATTGTTCTGAGACTGTGCTCACCCAAGGAGTTGCAACCGTCCTGCTCATGGCTGCTTTAGTTCCTCACTTCCCTATGTTAGGCATCTCGCTTACCACTGGTCGCTCAAGCACACACCAGGAACGATCAGACTGCGGGCGACATCCACTCGGTAAGCTTTTGCTTTTTACTTCTGATCACGCAATGGATTCGCTAGCCGTGCGTTCAATTTCGTGTTATTGAGATGTTTTTTCCACTTTTGTCTACACTCTCTATGAGTGATACAGACAGCCCTCGTAACCATTTCATTTGACTGGGGCACTTTTCTGCCTTTTAGTACTCACTCACGAGGTAGGCTACATGTGCTGCCGGCTCAGCACCTTACCTCTGTGCAGCAGTGAATGAGAAACGGCCAGGCCCTCTCATCCGGGAATCTCTCATATCCCCCAGCTGAGAGCCTTCGAACAAGTTCAGAACTGGGCATGTAGCGTGCCCGTATGCTCAGTATCTCACCTCTATTTTTCGGTAGGTGGGTATCTGGCCATGCTCTCACATCCGAGGGCTTCCAGCTTAGAGGCGTTCAGCCTCAACCCTTGACAGAGAGCCTCAGAGTATTGTCCGGACCAAGAACTTCTGCCTTCGTGCGCCTGATTCAAACTTTTGACTGCTATCCTCAGTCTACCTGCAGAGCAGCAGTTGTGTCTCTCTTAGTCTGGCCCCTATCCCATAAGCTGTCCGATATGTAGTTTTCATCCATCGGCAAGCACATGGGGTCGATGGGACACGCAAGCTCCCCCACCACGGCAAGGTGGAGACACATCGGGGGAGGAATGTAGTTTAAGATAGGAGTAAGTTAAATAAAACAAACTGACAACCTCTCTGTACACACTGAGACGTATGGACATATGGTGCTAGCCCCATATTTGTATAGACCAATCGGAACTCAAGGGGAAATGTCAGTGTTGCACCAGTCGCCTTTCCTGGTGACCATTTTATGTTGGTTTCATGTCCAGTTAATTTTTTACAAGTCCACTTTCATGCAAACGCAAATCCATGACCATTGAGCTAGAAGGTAAGCATGCTAATTGCTGCATTACTCAGGCTAAGATTGAAGTAGGAAATGTTTATTCCAGACTTCTAAACTTTTACGCTAGAAGAGGGACATCATTAATTCCTGAATTCCAAATTGATATAATAGAAGAAGGACATCATTCATTCCAGACTTCTAAACTTTTACGCTAGAAGAGGGACATTATTTATTCCAGAATTCTAAACTTTTATGATAGAAAAGGGACATCATTAATTCCAGAATTCTAAACTTTTATGCTAGAAGAGGGACATCATTCATTCCTGAATTCTAAACTTTTATGCTAGAAGAGGGACATCATTCATTCCTGAATTCTAAACTTTTATGCTAGAAGAGGGACATCATTTATTCCAGAATTATAAACTTTTATGATAGAAGAAGGACATCATTCATTCCAGACTTCTAAACTTTTATGATAGAAGACGGGCATCATTCATTCCTGAATTCTAAACTGTTATGATGGAATAGGGACAATTCATTCCAGACCTCTAAACTTTTACACTAGAAGAGGGACATCATTTATTCCAGAATTCTAAACTTTTATGATAGAAGAGGGTCATCATTCATTCCAGACTTCCAAACTTTTATGCTAGAAGAGGGACATAATTAATTCCTGAATTCTAAACTTTTATGATAGAAGAGGGACATTATTTATTCCAGAATTATAAACTTTTATGATAGAAGAGGGACATTATTCATTCCTGAATTCTAAACTTTTATGCTAGAAGAGGGACATAATTCATTCCTGAATTCTAAACTTTTTATGATAGAAGAGGTGCATCATTCATTCCAGAATTCTAAACTGTTATGATAGAAGAGGGACATAATTCATTCCAGACTTCTAAACTTTTATGATAGAAGAGGGACAATCATTCATTCCTGAAGTCTACACTTTTATGATAGAAGAGGGACATAATTCATTCCAGACTTCGAAACTTTTACACTAGAAGAGGGACATCATTTATTCCAGAATTCTAAACTTTTATGCTAGAAGAGGGACATCATTCATTCCTGAATTCTTAAATTTTATGATAGAAGAGGGACATCATTCATTCCAGAATTCTAAACTTTTATGCTAGAAGAGGGACATCATTCATTCCTGAATTCTAAACTTTTATGATAGAAGAGGGACATTATTTATTCCAGAATTATAAACTTTTATGATAGAAGAGGGACATTATTCATTCCTGAATTCTAAACTTTTATGCTAGAAGAGGGACATAATTCATTCCTGAATTCTAAACTTTAATGATAGAAGAGGTGCATCATTCATTCCAGAATTCTAAACTGTTATGATAGAAGAGGGACATAATTCATTCCAGACTTCTAAACTTTTATGATAGAAGAGGGACATCATTCATTCCTGAAGTCTAAACTTTTATGATAGAAGAGGGACATAATTCATTCCAGACTTCTAAACTTTTTCACTAGAAGAGGGACATCATTTATTCCAGAATTCTAAACTGTTATGCTAGAAGAGGGACATCATTCAATCCTGAATTCTAAAACTTTTATGATAGAAGAGGGACATCATTCATTCCAGAATTCTAAACTTTTATGCTAGAAGAGGGACATCATTCATTCTGAAGTCTAAACTTTTATGATAGAAGATATCTATATTACCTAACATATTACCTAACTTATTACCAAAATACAGGTTGTGTACCCTGGCTGGTATTTTGTAAACACTCTTTCTGAACCATTTCCTGTGACATTCAAGATTCTGCCTGTCACAACCTTTGCCACAGCCTGTGTCAATTTGATAAAACAATTCAGATGGACACCTCCTGTGGTGATTTTCTATATATTTGAATAACGAAGACACAAACAATAGATTGCACGATTTATTGCCTGGCATATTTCGCTGCATCTCGTCAGGTACATACTGCAGAAATCTGAAATATAAAAAATATAAAATTTACACAGAGTAATGAGCTTAAATAAAAGAATAACAAAAACAAATGCCTACACAAAATACAATAAATAATCACGGAGAAGACCCTCCAGTGACTACACTGTTAATTAGGTCAGGGCACATCCTAAAAAAAAAAAAATAATACGTCAAGTTAGGCCTCGCCGCCCCGGACGCAATGATATATGGCGCAACATTGTCCGTTTACAAATAACAAGGGCGGCCATTTTAAATTATTAATTAGGTCACAGCAAATCCTATCGAAAAATAAAACATATGTCAAGGTAGGCCTCGCAGCCCCGGACGCAATGATATATGGCACAATGTTGTCCGTTTAAAAATAAACAAGCCACGTTAATAGAAGGCAAATAATAAAACAGTTGGCGGCCATTTTAAATTGTTAATTAGGTCAGGGCACATCCTATAAAAAAAAAAAATAATACGTCAAGTTAGGCCTCGCCGCCCCGGATGCAATGATATATGGCACAATGTTGTCCGTTTAAAAAATAAACAAGCCACGTTAATAGAAGGCAAATAATAAACAGTTGGCGGCCATTTTAAATTGTTAATTAGGTCAAGGCACATCCTATAAAAAAAAATAAATAATACGTCAAGTTAGGCCTCGCCGCCCCGGACGCAATGATATATGGCACAATGTTGTCCGTTTAAAAATAAACAAGCCACGTTAATAGAAGGCAAATAATAAACAGTTGGCGGCCATTTTAAATTGTTAATTAGGTCAGGGCACATCCTATAAAAAAAAAAAAATAATACGTCAAGTTAGGCCTCGCCGCCCGGACGCAATGATATATGGCACAACGTTGTCCGTTTACAAATAAACAAGCCACAGTAATGGAAGGCAGAATTTCTCAAGTTTCCAATCTTAGGGCCGCGATAAATCCTGACTTATCAGTTAATTCTTCATTGGACTTCCTGGTATTAAATTACGTCACCATATAATTCATAACTCCGCTTAAAATCAACGTACAGTCTTCGTTGAGATACCGTTGGATTCGTCTCGTCAGGCTCTATGTAACTGGTATGATTTCATAAGTAAAAACCCAATTTTTAAATATTGACCAAAATTGCTACTACTACTACTATAACACTAGAGTGGTACTAATCTTGCAGGAATTATATATTCTGTGACAAAAGTGGCTCCTTCCATGTCAGAATTCTATGTTCTAAGACAATAGTACCATCATTCATCCCAGAAATCTGAGCTTTATGACAAGTGGAATGCCAGTATTTTAATTTTTTTTTTTTTTTTAATCTCCTAACTTTGTCAGTGACATTTGCCAAGTATTTCTTGACATTTGCCTACTACTTCTTAAAATTAAGTAAGTATTTCTTGACATTTAGCAAATATTTCATGGAATTTACCCAGTATTTCTTGACATTTGTTGAATGTTCGTTCACATTTGTTCAGTGTTTCTTGACGTTTACCTAATGTTTTTTTTTTTTTATTTACCAAGTATTTATTGACATGTGCCATGCATTTTTTGACATTTGTCGAGTGTCTTATGACATTTACCGAGTTTTTCTCATCATGTGCCATGTATTTCTCATAATTTGTTATGCTGTATTATCCAACAGGGATGAAGCAGGACGTGTTTGGCAGAAGAGAGAAGCAGAGTGGCAGAAGGAAAGAGAAGCCAGGCAGCGTCTGATGTCTGAAGTTAGTCTTGCATTGATGATCATTTCCTCTTTTGTCTTGCATGAATCCAGTAGCCTATATTACTTGATGACTATGGTGATGATGATTTTTCTCTATAAATTTAACATCTTATTCCAGATTGTTTTTCCATATTTCGTTAAATGAAGTTGCCTTAGTTGATATATTAACTCTTTGTGTCCTTGACAGCTGTTATTTTAACCCACTCAGCCTTAAACATTTCTGTGTCTCTGTCAGTTCAGACAAGTGTTACTTTAGATGACTATGTCTTGGTTATTACTTTAGCTCCTGTCAGACTGTTGTTACTTTACTGCTTTCTGCCAGACTGTTGTTACTTTACTGCTTTCTGCCAGACTGTTGTTACTTTACTGCTTTCTGTCAGACTGTTGTTACTTTACTGCTTTCTGTCAGACTGTTGTTACTTTACTGCTTTTGTCAGACTGTTGTTACTTTAATGATTTATATCAGACTGTTGTTACTTTACTGCTTTCTGCCAGACTTTTGTTACTTTACTGCTTTCTGCCAGACTGTTGTTACTTTACTGCTTTCTGTCAGACTGTTGTTACTTTACTGCTTTCTATTGGTTTGTTGTTACTTTACTGCTTTCTATTAGTTTGTTGTTACTTTACTGCTTTCTGTCAGACTGTTGTTACTTTACTGCTTTCTGTCAGACTGTTGTTACTTTACTGCTTTCTGTCAGACTGTTGTTACTTTACTGCTTTCTGTCAGACTGTTGTTACTTTACTGCTTTCTGTCAGACTGTTGTTACTTTACTGCTTTCTATTAGTTGTTGTTACTTTACTGCTTTCTGCCAGACTGTTGTTACTTTACTGCTTTCTGTCAGACTGTTGTTACTTTACTGCTTTCTGTCAGACTGTTGTTACTTTACTGCTTTCTATTAGTTTGTTGTTACTTTACTGCTTTCTGTCAGACTGTTGTTACTTTACTGCTTCTGCCAGACTGTTGTTACTTTACTGCTTTCTGTCAGACTGTTGTTACTTTACTGCTTTCTGTCAGACTGTTGTTTACTTTACTGCTTTCTATTAGTTTGTTGTTACTTTACTGCTTTCTGTCAGACTGTTGTTACTTTACTGCTTTCTATTAGTTTGTTGTTACTTTACTGCTTTCTGCCAGACTGTTTGTTACTTTACTGCTTTCTGCCAGACTGTTGTTACTTTACTGCTTTCTGTCAGACTGTTGTTACTTTACTGCTTTCTATTAGTTTGTTGTTACTTTACTGCTTTCTGCCAGACTGTTGTTACTTTACTGCTTTCTGTCAGACTGTTGTTACTTTACTGCTTTCTGTCAGACTGTTGTTACTTTACTGCTTTCTGTCAGACTGTTGTTACTTTACTGCTTTCTATTAGTTTGTTGTTACTTTACTGCTTTCTGCCAGACTGTTGTTACTTTACTGCTTTCTGCCAGACTGTGTTGTTACTTTACTGCTTTCTGTCAGACTGTTGTTACTTTACTGCTTTCTATTAGTTTGTTGTTACTTTACTGCTTTCTGCCAGACTGTTGTTACTTTACTGCTTTCTGCCAGACTGTTGTTACTTTACTGCTTTCTGTCAGACTGTTGTTACTTTACTGCTTTCTATTAGTTTGTTGTTACTTTACTGCTTTCTGCCAGACTGTTGTTACTTTACTGCTTTCTGTCAGACTGTTGTTACTTTACTGCTTTCTGTCAGACTGTTGTTACTTTACTGCTTTCTGTCAGACTGTTGTTACTTTACTGCTTTCTATTAGTTTGTTGTTACTTTACTGCTTTCTGCCAGACTGTTGTTACTTTACTGCTTTCTGCCAGACTGTTGTTACTTTACTGCTTTCTGTCAGACTGTTGTTACTTTACTGCTTTCTATTAGTTTGTTGTTACTTTACTGCTTTCTGCCAGACTGTTGTTACTTTACTGCTTTCTGCCAGACTGTTGTTACTTTACTGCTTTCTGCCAGACTGTTGTTACTTTACTGCTTTCTGTCAGACTGTTGTTACTTTACTGCTTTCTGTCAGACTGTTGTTACTTTACTGCTTTCTGCCAGACTGTTGTTACTTTACTGCTTTCTGCCAGACTGTTGTTACTTTACTGCTTTCTGTCAGACTGTTGTTACTTTACTGCTTTCTATTAGTTTGTTGTTACTTTACTGCTTTCTGCCAGACTGTTGTTACTTTACTGCTTTCTGTCAGACTGTTGTTACTTTACTGCTTTCTGTCAGACTGTTGTTACTTTACTGCTTTCTGTCAGACTGTTGTTACTTTACTGCTTTCTGTCAGACTGTTGTTACTTTACTGCTTTCTGTCAGACTGTTGTTACTTTACTGCTTTCTGCCAGACTGTTGTTACTTACTGCTTTCTATTAGTTTGTTGTTACTTTACTGCTTTTTGTCAGACTGTTGTTACTTTACTGCTTTTTGTCAGACTGTTGTTACTTTACTGCTTTCTGCCAGACTGTTGTTACTTTACTGCTTTTTGTCAGACTGTTGTTACTTTACTGCTTTCTATTAGTTTGTTGTTACTTTACTGCTTTTTGTCAGACTGTTGTTACTTTACTGCTTTCTGCCAGACTGTTGTTACTTTACTGCTTTCTATTAGTTTGTTGTTACTTTACTGCTTTTTGTCAGACTGTTGTTACTTTACTGCTTTCTGCCAGACTGTTGTTACTTTACTGCTTTCTATTAGTTTGTTGTTACTTTACTGCTTTTTGTCAGACTGTTGTTACTTTACTGCTTTTTGTCAGACTGTTGTTACTTTACTGCTTTCTGCCAGACTGTTGTTACTTTACTGCTTTTTGTCAGACTGTTGTTACTTTACTGCTTTTTGTCAGACTGTTGTTACTTTACTGCTTTTTGTCAGACTGTTGTTACTTTACTGCTTTTTGTCAGACTGTTGTTACTTTACTGCTTCCTGTCAGACTGTTGTTACTTTACTGCTTTCCGCCAGACTGTTGTTACTTTACTGCTTTCTATTAGTCTGTTGTTACTTTACTGCTTTTTGTCAGACTGTTGTTACTTTACTGCTTTTTGTCAGACTGTTGTTACTTTACTGCTTTTTGTCAGACTGTTGTTACTTTACTGCTTTTTGTCAGACTGTTGTTACTTTACTGCTTTTTGTCAGACTGTTGTTACTTTACTGCTTCCTGTCAGACTGTTGTTACTTTACTGCTTTCTGCCAGACTGTTGTTACTTTACTGCTTTCTATTAGTCTGTTGTTACTTTACTGCTTTTGTCAGACTGTTGTTACTTTACTGCTTTCTATTAGTCTGTTGTTACTTTACTGCTTCCTGTCAGACTGTTGTTACTTTACTGCTTTCTGTCAGACTGTTGTTACTTTACTGCTTCCTGTCAGACTGTTGTTACTTTACTGCTTTCTGTCAGACAGTTGTTACTTTACTGCTTTTTGTCAGACTGTTGTTACTTTAATGATTTATATCAGACTGTTGTTACTTTACTGCTTCCTGTCAGACTGTTGTTACTTTACTGCTTTCTGTCAGACTGTTGTTACTTTACTGCTTTTTGTCAGACTGTTGTTACTTTAATGATTTATATCAGACTGTTGTTACTTTACAGCTTTTTGTCAGACTGTTGTTACTTTACAGCTTTTTGTCAGACTGTTGTTACTTTAATGATTTATATCAGACTGTTGTTACTTTACAGCTTTTTGTCAGACTATTGTTACTTTAATGATTTATATCAGACTGTTGTTACTTTACAGCTTTTTGTCAGACTGTTATTACTTTACTGCTTTCTATCACACAGTTATTACTTTACTGTTGTCTATCACACAGTTGTTACTTTACTGTTGTCTATCACACAGTTGTTACTTTACTGTTGTCTATCACACAGTTGTTACTTTACTGCTTTCTATCACACAGTTGTTACTTTACTGTTTTCTATCACACAGTTGTTACTTTACTGTTGTCTATCACACTGTTGTTACTTTACTGCTTTCTATCACGCAGTTGTTACTTTACTGCTTTCTACCACGCTGTTGTTACTTTACAGCTTCTTCTTCTTCTTCAGCATTCCGAGCCATTGAGGTTCTTTGCTGCAGATACAAGCCGTCTCCATTCGTCTCTCTGGTTGACCTTCTCTTGCCAGTTGCTGATTCCAAGTGCTTGTAGGTCTGTATGTATATTATCTCTCCACCGTCTTCTTGGTCTACCTTGGGGTCTACGGTCATTTATTTCCTGAGTGTAAGCGAGTTTTGTTTCCCTATTATCTTCCATTCTTTCTATACGCCCCAGCCATTGCAGTCTATTAGCCTTCATGATACCAGTGATTAGCGGGGACTTAAACAGATCATAAATGTCTTTGTTGCTTCTTCTTTTCCACTCTCCACTTTGTGTATCCCTAATGGGCCCAAAGATGCGTCATAAGACTTTGTTCTCAAAGGTTTTAACAAGGCTTCATCTACTTTAGTTATCATGTCCCAGGCTATTGTTACTGTAACTCTTGTCCCAGACTATTGTTACTGTAACTCGTGTCCCAGACTATTGTTACTGTAACTCTTGTCCCAGACTATTGTTACTGTAACTCTTGTCCCATGTTATTGTTACTGTAACTCTTGTCCCAGACTATTGTTACATTAACTCATGTTCTAGAAAATTGTTACTTCATAAGACTTTCTCTTTTTTAAGACTTTCTGTCAGAAAGTTGTTACTTTAACTCTATCTGTCAGATAGTTGTTTCTTTAACTCCTGTTCTACAGACGATTGTTACTTTAATTCTGTCATTCCCCGACAGTTGCTACTTTAACTTTGTTTGTCAGATAGTTGTTTCTTTAACTCCTGTTCTACAGACAGTTGTTAGTTTTATTCTGTCATTCACCGACAGTTGTTACTTTAACTCAGTCTGTCAGATAGTTGTTTCTTTAACTCTTGTTCTAAAGACAATTGTTACTTTAATTCTGTCACTCCTAGACAGTTGTTACTTTAACTCTTTCTGTCAAACAGTTATTACTTTAACTGCTTCTGCCAAAAATTGGTTCTGGTAAGTAAATGTGGTTTTATGGACACATAAAATAATTACTATATCAGGGGAAGAAAACAAACAGAAAAATGTCAAAAATTGGGATTAACCCTTTACAGGGCAGACGCTTGTCCATTTTGTAGCCCTGAACGGGCAAGATTTTTTCAGGTTTGGAAAAAGTTCGGGTCGCGTTAGTAAAAACATCACAAATAAGGTGTTAGTCAACCGATTTTAGTTAAATAAACAACACAATGAAGGGAAAAGCATGCAGAATATGTTACTCACGTGATTTTTGCCGGTAATCCATACATGAACACAAATATTTACGAAATACGGCATGTTGTTTGTGATTTTCCGTCACCTATACGGCAATATACAAACACATTTTCAGAATCATAATCACTTTCTTTAAAGTCCGACTCAGACTGCTAATGCAAAGTAACGCTTTGCACTGATATCTAGCTCCGATTATTAGTCAACTTCGTGCCCTTTAATGTCATTTAAAATGAACCTAGCGAAATCTCAGCTATCACTTGAAGAATCGCCGAAATCCATTTTGAAAAACAGCGTAAAAATCCCGAAAACTATCAAAAATTGTCCTTAAAAGTCTGTTTAAATTGATACTATCGCGTTTACAAATGGCGGCCACGTTGTCAAGCTGTAGGCGAAAGCGAAAGTAGCCGTCGGAAGTGTCGGAAAGCCGAGAGATCGCGATTTTACAATGCATAATAGTATCGGCCGGAATCGGCCGCTACGATCGTTTTCTCGCATCGGCCGGAATCAGACGATATGCCTTGTAAAGGGTTAAAGAAAACCTTTCTGAGTGAGATCAGGGTCAGACAAACAAGGTATCTTGTAAAGGCAAGTCAATCGACTTCCTAGCAGCTGAATTGTTTCCATATGGCTCAGTCTCTTTCTACAGTGTGACCTACTGAAAGCGTGGCACAAAGCACAAGTTCTAGCTCCACGGGCGACCCCCAGGAGTCTCCGAGAAAATTGCACTCATAAATCGAACAATATAGTCCAGAATCAAACCCACAACCTTCAGAGGTGAGGCGGACGTAATCACTTTGCTACGGAGACTCTGTATGCTGGGAGGGGGGGGGGGGGGGTGTTGCATGAGGGCTGGCATCATCAAGAGATGGGCTGGGAAAGTCTGTGTGAGGTGAGTACACCATGAACACAGTACAGAGGCTGTTGGTGACTCATTACAGCTGACCTTCAATGCTGAGACTGCACTTGAAGATAATCCCTGTTGATGTTGATTTTTGCGTGTGGATTTGCTTTCCCTTTTACCAGTGTCCCTCACCATCAGGCGAACCCACTGAAACTTCAAAGGTACTTGTAATTTAGGTCCTCAAGTCAAGGACGAGAAGAGCACTTTAGTTCAACTCTAGTCCCTGAAAGGTTTTAAGTTCAAACCTGTCTATTTCTGGAAACCATAGCCTAGTGGCTAGATGCTCACCTACTGGCCCAGTGATCTTGGGATTTTATTCTGCACCAGGGCGCATTGTTTAAACTGACATAATCTCCCAGGACAGCCTAGCTGTAAATGGGTACCAGGAAATGGCTTGCGGATGTAAAGGCGGCTGGCATAACACTGAACATAACATCACCTCAGTCAATCAGGTGCCATCTCCGCAATGAAGGTTGGCTGCAATGGATCTCCAAGTCTCTCTGTCTCTTGCCCTGACTGTACATTCTGTCAGGCTGACGTTCGTCCATCTCTTGATGTTATCTTCCCACTTGTATTGTGGTCTAAATCTTGCTCGCTTGCCCTCGACCTTGCCCTCCAGTATGGTTTTTATAAGAGTATTATGTCTTTTAACGTGGCCGAAATATTTCCTTGGCCTCCTCTTTATTTCTTTCATCAACTCTCTCATCATTCCCAGTTTTTCTAGAACCTCTGCATTTGATTGTTTTTGTTTCCATGAAATACGACATATTCGTCTGTATATCCACATCTCCAGGGCCTCTATATGACTTTCTTGTCACATCACCTACCGATTGCTGATTTTTTTAATTTATTGATTGATTTTTTTTTTTTTTTGCTTTTCATCCTCCTACTTTTACCATTAGGTATCAGGGAGAGAGGAACGTAGAGTTCTAGTGCCTGTGACTAGCACCTTTCCTTCCTTCCCCTCCATATTTTTATGAGCAGTATGTTTCTGGGGTCAAGTAAATTCCCTACTGGTTTGCTAAACGTGTCGTAGGTTCATTACCTTGTTAACCCTATTATATTTGCTACTGCCACACTCACAGACGGGTAGAGCAGACACACCCACACGATCATGAAGCTTCCTTCTTCAGGAGATATTGCTCATCTATGTTGTGAACAAATCTCTGTCTAGGGCTGAATCCCAACAGTTCGCAGTGAAGCGGCAAGCAGCTTGCACCTGAGATCCAACTGTGAGCTTTTCTTTACAGAAAGACAAGCAACGAAAAGTTTTTGGTCCATAAAGATTGACTTGTAAGCTAGGAAAAGTTTTGGTCTATAAAACTTTACCTGTAAGCAACAAAAAGGTTTTTGTTGTATGAAAATTGACCTGTAAGCAACAAAAACTTTTTGGTCTAAAATTTGACCTGTAAGCAACAAACAGTTTTTGGTCTATACAAATTGACTTATAAGCAATGAAAAGTCTTTGCTCTATAAAATTTGACCTGTAAGCAACGAATAGTTTTTGGTGTATACAAATTGACCTGTAAGCAACATAAAAGTTTTTGCTCTATAAAATTTGACCTGTAAGCAACAAAAAGTTGTTGGTCTATAAAAATTGACCTGTGCTCCATGATCGACCTAGGACAAAATGGGTGCCAGAAAATATCTTCGGAAGTTAAAAATGGCCTGCAGGATACAGACCACATCACACATGGAGTATGATATACGTATGGACATTACGGGTCCACCACTATATTCAGCATGTCTGAAGAGGCGTCAAGGGTTCCTGTACTTGTCTACTGTCTGGGTCTGTAGGTCCTGCAGAGCCGGCAAGAACAGATCACTGAGAAGCTGGAGGAACTCCAGAGGCAGCAGGAGGAGTCTTTACAACGCAGGGAAGAGCTGGTGAGAGAGATGGAGGTAGTCCAGCAGATGACACACAGGGAGGAGGAGGAGGAGAGATGCAACAAACTCACCACTAGAACTGAGCTGGAGGAGCAGGTGAGTCAGATTTTGAAGGGGTTCTTTCATTTATGAATGGGTTGTATTAGCTCTGTGTGTGCTGTATTAGTTCTGTGTGTGTGTGTGTTGTACTAGTTATACATGTGCTGTATTAGTTGTGTGTGTGTGTTGTATTAACACTATGTTGGCTGTATTAATGTGTGTGTGTTTGTTGTATTAGCACTATGTGTGCTGTATTTGTTCTGTGTGTTTATCTATTAGTGTGTTTATCTTGTATTAGCTCCATGTGAACAGTATTAGTTCTGTATTAGTTCTCTGTGTACTGTGTTAGTTTAGTTTAGTCGATGGATCAACATCACGGCACACAGGTGTAACCCATAAGTGCTCCGTTTTCCTCCTAACTCAAACCTGAGTCTGGAGAAACTCAGCTCAGTGCACAAACTCTGTAGCACCGGTGAGGATCCTGAAATACTTTGGGTAGATTTTTAACTCGAAATTTTGCCCGGGCAGCGCCGTTAGGCTACTCTTTTTCGATTTCCAACTGCCAAGGGATTTTTTACATGCGCAATAATACACACGGGTGTCCGATCTCACTACCCAGAGACCAGGGGAAATTTTATTACTAGAAGTCCTCATGAAAAAATCCCAGTCCTTACCGGGGCTTGAACCCGGGACCTCCAGCACTCGAGGCGGACACCATCCCTCGAGACCACGCAGCCCCCTTGTACTGTGTTAGTTTTGTGTGTACTGTATTAGTTCTGTGTGTGCCATATTTGTTCTGTGTATGCCATATTTGTTCAATGTGTGCCATATTTGTTCTGTGTGTGCCATTTTAGTTCTGTGTGTGCCATATTAGTTCTGTGTGTGCCATATTAGTTCTGTGTGTGCCATATTAGTTCTGTGTGTGCCATATTTGTTCTGTGTGTGCCTTGTATTAGTTCTGTGTGTGCCATATTAGTTCTGTGTGTGCCATATTAGTTCTGTGTGTGCCATATTTGTTCTGTGTGTGCCTTGTATTAGTTCTGTGTATGCCATATTTGTTCTGTGTATGCCATATTAGTTCTGTGTATGCCATATTAGTTCTGTGTGTGCCATATTAGTTCTGTGTGTGCCATATTAGTTCTGTGTGTGCCATATTTGTTCTGTGTGTGCCTTGTATTAGTTCTGTGTATGCCATATTAGTTCTGTGTGTGCCATATTTGTTCTGTGTATGCCATATTTGTTCAATGTGTGCCATATTTGTTCTGTGTGTGCCATTTTAGTTCTGTGTGTGCCATATTAGTTCTGTGTGTGCCATATTAGTTCTGTGTGTGCCATATTTGTTCTGTGTGTGCCTTGTATTAGTTCTGTGTGTGCCATATTAGTTCTGTGTGTGCCATATTAGTTCTGTGTGTGCCATATTTGTTCTGTGTGTGCCTTGTATTAGTTCTGTGTATGCCATATTTGTTCTGTGTATGCCATATTAGTTCTGTGTATGCCATATTAGTTCTGTGTGTGCCATATTAGTTCTGTGTGTGCCATATTAGTTCTGTGTGTGCCATATTTGTTCTGTGTGTGCCTTGTATTAGTTCTGTGTATGCCATATTTGTTCTGTGTGTGCCATATTTGTTCTGTGTATGCCATATTTGTTCTGTGTGTGCCATATTTGTTCTGTGTGTGCCATATTAGTTCTGTGTGTGCCTTGTATTAGTTCTGTGTGTGCCATATTAGTTCTGTGTGTGCCTTGTATTAGTTCTGTGTGTGCCATATTAGTTCTGTGTGTGCCTTGTATTTGTTCTGTGTGTGCCATATTTGTTCTGTGTGTGCCATATTAGTTCTGTGTGTGCCATATTTGTTCTGTGTGTGCCTTGTATTAGTTCTGTGTGTGCCTTGTATTAGTTCTGTGTATGCCATATTTGTTCTGTGTGTGCCATATTTGTTCTGTGTGTGCCATATTAGTTCTGTGTGTGCCATATTTGTTCTGTGTGTGCCTTGTATTAGTTCTGTGTGTGCCATATTAGTTCTGTGTGTGCCATATTAGTTCTGTGTGTGCCTTGTATTAGTTCTGTGTGTGCCATATTAGTTCTGTGTGTGCCATATTAGTTCTTTGTGTGCCTTGTATTAGTTCTGTGTGTGCCTTGTATTAGTTCTGTGTATGCCATATTTGTTCTGTGTGTGCCATATTAGTTCTGTGTGTGCCATATTAGTTCTGTGTATGCCATATTAGTTCTGTGTGTGCCATATTTGTTCTGTGTGTGCCTTGTATTAGTTCTGTGTGTGCCATATTAGTTCTGTGTGTGCCATATTAGTTCTGTGTGTGCCATATTAGTTCTGTGTATGCCATATTTGTTCTGTGTGTGCCATATTTGTTCTGTGTGTGCCTTGTATTAGTTCTGTGTGTGCCATATTAGTTCTGTGTGTGCCATATTAGTTCTGTGTGTGCCATATTTGTTCTGTGTGTGCCTTGTATTAGTTCTGTGTATGCCATATTTGTTCTGTGTATGCCATATTAGTTCTGTGTATGCCATTTTAGTTCTGTGTGTGCCATATTAGTTCTGTGTGTGCCATATTAGTTCTGTGTGTGCCATATTTGTTCTGTGTGTGCCTTGTATTAGTTCTGTGTATGCCATATTAGTTCTGTGTGTGCCATATTTGTTCTGTGTATGCCATATTTGTTCAATGTGTGCCATATTTGTTCTGTGTGTGCCATTTTAGTTCTGTGTGTGCCATATTAGTTCTGTGTGTGCCATATTAGTTCTGTGTGTGCCATATTTGTTCTGTGTGTGCCTTGTATTAGTTCTGTGTGTGCCATATTAGTTCTGTGTGTGCCATATTAGTTCTGTGTGTGCCATATTTGTTCTGTGTGTGCCTTGTATTAGTTCTGTGTATGCCATATTTGTTCTGTGTATGCCATATTAGTTCTGTGTATGCCATATTAGTTCTGTGTGTGCCATATTAGTTCTGTGTGTGCCATATTAGTTCTGTGTGTGCCATATTTGTTCTGTGTGTGCCTTGTATTAGTTCTGTGTATGCCATATTTGTTCTGTGTGTGCCATATTTGTTCTGTGTATGCCATATTTGTTCTGTGTGTGCCATATTTGTTCTGTGTATGCCATATTAGTTCTGTGTGTGCCTTGTATTAGTTCTGTGTGTGCCATATTAGTTCTGTGTGTGCCTTGTATTAGTTCTGTGTGTGCCATATTAGTTCTGTGTGTGCCTTGTATTTGTTCTGTGTGTGCCATATTTGTTCTGTGTGTGCCATATTAGTTCTGTGTGTGCCATATTTGTTCTGTGTGTGCCTTGTATTAGTTCTGTGTGTGCCTTGTATTTGTTCTGTGTATGCCATATTTGTTCTGTGTGTGCCATATTTGTTCTGTGTGTGCCATATTAGTTCTGTGTGTGCCATATTTGTTCTGTGTGTGCCTTGTATTAGTTCTGTGTGTGCCATATTTGTTCTGTGTATGCCATATTAGTTCTGTGTGTGCCTTGTATTAGTTCTGTGTGTGCCATATTAGTTCTGTGTGTGCCATATTAGTTCTTTGTGTGCCTTGTATTAGTTCTGTGTGTGCCTTGTATTAGTTCTGTGTATGCCATATTTGTTCTGTGTGTGCCATATTAGTTCTGTGTGTGCCATATTAGTTCTGTGTATGCCATATTAGTTCTGTGTGTGCCATATTTGTTCTGTGTGTGCCTTGTATTAGTTCTGTGTGTGCCATATTAGTTCTGTGTGTGCCATATTAGTTCTGTGTGTGCCATATTAGTTCTGTGTATGCCATATTTGTTCTGTGTGTGCCATATTAGTTCTGTGTGTGCCATATTAGTTCTGTGTGTGCCATATTAGTTCTGTGTGTGCCATATTAGTTCTGTGTGTGCCATATTTGTTCTGTGTGTGCCTTGTATTAGTTCTGTGTGTGCCTTGTATTAGTTCTGTGTGTGCCATATTTGTTCTGTGTGTGCCTTGTATTAGTTCTGTGTGTGCCTTGTATTAGTTCTGTGTGTGCCTTGTATTAGTTCTGTGTGTGCACTGTATTAGTTCTGTTTATGCTTTATTAGTTATATGTGTGCTGTATTAGTGCTCTCTCCCCATCAAGCTTGCCAGTTTGTCACTAAATTTTCAAGTCCATTTCTCCTCATAACATGTCCCATAAATCTAGATTGTCTACGCCTGATTTTGCCAATAAATCTTCGTTTTTCATTTGTCTCTTGAAGATCTGTCTCATTTGATTTTCTGTCTGTCCTTAGTATTCTTTGCATTATTCTCAAAAACCACTGCCATTAAATGTTTCTCAGCTTGTCTGTTAATTGTCCATGTTTCACACGCATACCAGATGCAAACAACAATATGGGTTCAATGTAGCACTTGGTTAGTACACGTGAATGGAAATATATTAACGTGACAATATATGGAAACATAACAGTACATTTATAAATGAAAATGCACAAAGAAACAGAAAAAACGTTGAAAATACAGAAAAACATGAAAATATAGAAAGAAGCATGAAAATACATTTTAAAATGAAGATACCTAAAGAAACATAGAAATACAGAAAGAAATATTGCATTACACAAAGTTAAGTTAGTTGAATATCCTTTACCCCCGGGAAGGTTAACCCGGTCAACAAATGCCCGCAGAAGTCGGATGTGTCGGCCTAACGGCGCAAGAACGCAGCTCTGCTGTAAACAGGCACAACACAATCACATCCGGAAAAAAAAACTCCGGATGAACGAAGAAGAAGAAGAATATCCTTTACAGGACATCGCAGTCAACCCCAGCATTTTCTGGCTGTTTGTGATTTCTTGGCAAGTTTATGTTCAGTAGTTTGCCATTGCTTTCTGAACGACTGCCACTCATACCTTTGTATGGAATCCAACATAAGGTGGTCTGTTGCCAATTCTCCCACAGCTGTGTTTCAAACGCAAATTGCATTCATAACCCCTTCACACAGAGCCGGTGCATTACACAAACAAACATAAAGAAACATGACAATACAGAAACAATTATGAAAATATATACAGAAACAATTATGAAAATACAGTGGAGTCTGGATAAGTAGAAGTCACAGGGGCCGAAGGAATTTAGTCTCTGTGGCGAAGTGGTCAAGCCGTTTGACTCGTGCTCCGAAGGTTGTGGGTTCGATTCCGGGCCGCGTCCTTCGGTTTATGAGTTAAATGTTTCGGAGACTCCTGTGGGTCGTCACTAAAAGCTACGGAGTTCGTGCTTTGTGCGACGGTTTCCGTGCTGCGGAAAGAGACCGAGCCATATGGGATAAAACCCAGTGCAATGAAGTCGACCCTGTTGACTTTTAAGCGACTTTAAGCAAAGGAATTTGTTCTACTTATCAGAAATTCTACTTATCCAGACTGCACACATTTACACTAATTTACACTAATACCATGCAGTAGCATTGAGTAAAATGATTGTACCACTTAGGAAACACAGTTAGTGAACAAATAAATAGCAATACAATATCAGAAATGTTGAAATGTTTAATATTTTAGAAAGCGGAACATTAAAGTCATATTAAAATTTCAAAATTAATTTTTTTTAAAGTCTGTGATTTTGCTTTGCTTCTTGACTTGTGAAAAATGTCTTCCCATGGCCTGTTTAAAGGCACAAAATGGTGAGACTGCATCATTTGAATATCCAGTCTGCATCATGTAAATGTCAATTTTGTCAATCCATGCCAAAATATCTGACTGCGATACAGGTTGTGCCAACAGTCATCCTCATCATCAGAGTCAGGGTTGGAAGGGTCTGTTGGTTGAATGACATACATAGCCCTATAATATCAGTGCTTGAAAGAGTGGCACTAGTAGAAACATCTTTGTCAATGTTCACAAACTCTCTGGATCAATCTTCAGCTCTTTATACAATCTAGCAAGTAATGGCTCCACTGAAATGTCAGTAACATTGCTCTCACTGCTCGCTGATGGTGTGGAATTCTCATTTACAGAGACATCTACTGCAGGTAAGAAGCCAGCCTGTCTAAAGCAGTTTGCAATAGTTGCTGGTAAAACTCTGTCCCATGAAGATTTTAACATAAGAATAGCATCAAGAAGGGTTATCTTGAAATCATCACAGATGAGGTCAGCATCCATATGACCCACAAGTTTTGACAATATTGTGGATCTATAAAGAACTTTCAGATTTTGGAATGATACCTTGATCACAAGGCTGAAGTATTGTTGTGGCATTAGGTGGCAGAAACAAAAGCTCTGTTGCCTTCAGATTGTTAATTATTGTGGGGGATGAACAATTGTCACACATTATTGAATAATCAAATTCTTGTAGCCACTCATTGAACAGTTCTGATGTCATCCATGCCTTTTAATTGGCTCTGTAATTGACACAAATTTTTTCAGGCCTTTGAAACGAGGATTTTTAAATTTTCCACTCAATATCTATAAAACACAATGTATGTATGTGCACGCATGCATACATGCATGGATGTCCGTCTGTCCGTCCGTTCTTTATGCGTTCGCGAACGGTCCATCCGATTGAGATGAAATTTTCTACATGTTTTCTTTTCATTCCTGTGCAACCAACTGTAATAGTTTCTTAGTGTACAATCATCTATTTACTTACTAAAATTTAATTTTGTAATTACATGACTCAACATAAGAAAAAATAAAACAAGGGACATAACTTTTAGTAGCATTGCTATATCTTAAGTTAAGTCCCCTGGCTATACACACACACACACACACAGATCCCCGCCAGGGACTGGGTGAAGCCGGGCCGGGTCAGACAGACAGACAGACAATCGGGAACGGGAACTTATATGACTTGTATGACAGACAGACAGACAGATCCCCACCAGGGACTGGGTGAAGCCGGGTCGGGTCAGACTGACAGACAGACAGACAATTCGGGAACGGGAACTTATATGACTACTTATATGAATTAAATTAGATGCTCCCCATCAGGGGCTGGGCCGGGCCGGGTCAGACAGATAGACAGACAGACAGACAGATAGATAGATAGATAGATAGTCGGGAACGGGAACTTATATGACGACTTATATGAATTAAATTAGATGCTCCCCACCAGGGACTGGGTGAAGCCAGGTCGGGTCAGACAGACAGACAGACAGATAGTCGGGAACGGGAACGGGATCTTATATGACTACTTATATGAATTAAATGAGATATCCCCACCAGGAGCTGGGCGAAGCCGGGCCGGGTCAGACAGATAAACAGACAGATAGACAGACAGACAGATAGATAGATAGATAGATCCCCACCAGGGCCTGGGCGAAGCCGGGCCGGGTCAGCTAGTTACAAATAAAGGCCATTTTTCACTTCCATCAATATTGGAACACCCAACCACAGTTATTCTTGCTTTTGATTTTTTCCCCCATGACACTTTTCATTTTTGAAAGAAAATGTTTTATCAGGCAACAATCTCCAAAATAAGCCAGTTTCATCTGCATTAAATACATCCGCAGAATTATACATCTATTTATCTAAAGCAGGTCTGAGCACGTCTTCTATCCAGTAAGTGAGTGGTTGCTTTGTCGACTGACTGTTTCTCTCCACACACATTCTTGTACGTGATGCAATGTCGTTTTTTGAAACGATCCAACCAGCCAGCACTACAATTCCAGTCTGTCTGACCTCCAAGACGTGCAAATTCTTCTGCTTTTGCAAAAAGTAAAGGCTCATTTACTGGTACAATTGCTGATATAATCACAGTGAACCATTTTAAAAGGGCAGCATCAACAAAATCACATGCAGCAGTTCTAGCTCGCTGTTTATCACTGTCGATTTGACATTCGAAAAACAATTTTCTGTAGCAGTCTTTATGCTTTAAAATGCCGGAAAGTGTCGATGTTGGAATACCAAATTCTCTACAGCTCAATCTTTCTTTTTAAAGTTAAAATAGTAAGCTTTCGTCCACTTGCTGCCATTGTTGACATGTAGCAAGATATCGTATGTGCCAGATTGTTGTTCTCCGGGCTGACTAAAAATAATTCTATCTCAAAACAATTTTTTTTTTTTATGTGAAAATCAACGACCGGCAAGAGAAGGTCAACCAGAGAGACGAATGGAGACGGATTGTATCTGCAGCAAAGAACCTCAATGGCTCGGAATGCTGAAGAAGAAGAAGAAGAAGATGTGAAATGAACAGTTTGACTTAAACATGAACACTTATATAGTCCATATTCATTTTTATGTTCGACTAATCTGAAAATTCGAGTTAACCGAATTCGACTTATCAGGACTTTTTATACACTGATAAAGAAGGATAATGGCCGGGGCTAAGCCAGTAACATCGACTTAAGCAAAATTCTACTTATCCGAGTTCGACTTAAGTGGACTCGACTGTATATACAGAAACAGTTATGAAAATATATACAGAAACAGTTATGAAAATATATACAGAAACAGTTTTTAAAATATATACAGAAATAATTATGAAAATATATACTGAAAGAATTATGAAAATATATACTGAAACAATTATAAAAGTATAGAAAAGAAAAGTTAAAATACACAAAGAAACATTAAATTATATTTTGAAATGAAAATAGACAAAGGAACGCTAAAAAACAGTAACAATTATCAAAATACAGATAGAAATATGAAAATACAGAAACAAAACAAAGAAATACACAAAGAAACATACAAATACAAAATAAAGATTAAAACAACATTGTAAAAACATGAAATTACACAGAAACTAGCATGGGGAACTTGCTGGGCAATTTAGTAATGGATTTTTATCTTCTTCCCCCAGATTAAAGCTCGACGAGAACAAGAGCAAAAGTTGAAAAGAACAATTGTTCTTGGATCTGGCCAGAGATGAGGAAGAAGAAGAGGACTATGAAGACTTGATGCGCCAGGAAACGGAACGTTTGCGTCTGCAAGGCTACACTCCTCGGGTACGTGTTTATATAATTAACTTTTTGCAGGTAGAAGAATTGATGGAGCAGATTGAGTGGCTAAATAATTGTCTAAATAGATTGACTAGCTAAACATTTGTTTAAATATATTGAATAACTAAACATTTGTCTAAATAACCTAATGAAAGAAATGTAGTGTTAGCAGGACATTGTACAGTAGTCTGCTTTTATCTGAAATGTTAAATTACTATTAATAAAATTGTCTAAACAGTTTGGCTAGCTAAGAATGTGTCTAAATAGATTGAGTGGCTAATTACTTGTGTAAATAACCTCAAAGAAATGTAGACATAAATTGTTTTCTAATTCATCAAGTTTGTGTTAGAAATATTAAATTATTATTATTAAAATTGTCTAAACAAATTGACTAGCTAACCATTTGTCTAAATAGATTGACTAGCTAAACATTCATCTAAATAGACTGACTAGCTAACCATGTGTCTAAATAACCTCAAAGAAATGTAGTGTTAGCAGGACATTGTACAGTAGTATGTTTGTGTCAAAAATGTTAAATTACCTATAATGAAAATGTCTAATCATATTGACTAACTAAACATTTGTCTAAATAGATTGACTAGCTAAACATTTGTCTAAATAGATTGACTGACTAAACATTTGTCTAAATAAATTGACTAGCTAAGCATTTGTCTAAATAACCTCAAAAAATGTAGACATAAATTGTTTTCTGATTTATGAAGAAGAACCGATTTGATTATACCAAGGACAGCCCCAGTCTGTGTGTCTGTATGCTTGCCTGACTGACTTGTCTGTTTCTGTGCTTGTCTGTGTGTCTGTCTCTATGTGTGCCTGACTATCTTGTCTGTGTATCTGTCTCTATGTGTGCCTGACTATCTTGTCTGTGTGTCTGTCTCTATGTGTGCCTGACTATCTTGTCTGTGTGTCTGTCTCTATGTGTGCCTGACTATCTTGTCTGTGTGTCTGTCTCTATGTGTGCCTGACTATCTTGTCTGTGTGCCTGTCTCTATGTGTGCCTGACTATCTTGTCTGTGTGTCTGTCTCTATGTGTGCCTGACTATCTTGTCTGTGTATCTGTCTCTATGTGTGCCTGACTATCTTGTCTGTGTGTCTGTCTCTATGTGTGCCTGACTATCTTGTCTGTGTGTCTGTCTCTATGTGTGCCTGACTATCTTGTCTGTGTGTCTGTCTCTATGTGTGCCTGACTATCTTGTCTGTGTGTCTGTCTCTATGTGTGCCTGACTATCTTGTCTGTGTGTCTGTCTCTATGTGTGCCTGACTATCTTGTCTGTGTGTCTGTCTCTATGTGTGCCTGACTATCTTGTCTGTGTGTCTGTATCTATGTGTGCCTGACTATCTTGTCTGTGTCTCTGTGTCTGACTGTCTGTGTATATTTGTCAGTCTGCTTGCTTGTCTTCTTCTTGTCTCTCTGTCTGTTGATGTATGTCTGTTTGTGCATCGATCTGTATGTCTGTCTGTATGTTGATCTTGCCTTTATGTTTCTGCAATATGAATATTTGTCTTTTTGTCTGTCTGTCTACCAATCATCCCATTGTTTGTTATATATTTCACAGCATCATGGCCGCAGACAAGCTTGGAAGTAATTGGTTATTTATGGTGAACTTTGAACTTCAACCATATTGTTTAAATAGTGACCAGTGATTGATATTGCTGTGGTCATTGTTGACTGTCCAGTAAGGCAGTGGGACCTTGTTCTTGGTGGGATCTGGGTTCTGAGGACCCGTCGCAATGTTGCAAATATCTAATGTTAGCAGAACTTTGTACAGTAGGCTTTTTGTGTCAGAAATGTTAAATTTCTATGAATAAATTATGTTCTTTCAACAAAATTAATAAATTATTTTATTTCTGTATTATTACTACCAATTTTTTAGACAGAAAAGACATCATAGCACTGTGGGCAGATCTTTAGGTTCTCAGTCTCGACCAGAAAATGCCAGAATGTACAGATTGCCCCTGTAGTGTGGGTATCCATTCTACGAGGGTAAGTTAATAAGTAAATCACAAATGGCTGTAGAAAAATAACTACACATGATAACAACTTGAAACCAGTTTATTTTCATACATACATTGTCCCTTTATTTCCCAACATAATTTCCACCAACATTGATGCACTTATCCCATCGTTTTATCAGTCCTCCCAAACTGGCTGCATAGACCTGCGTGCTCTGTTTTCTAAACCACATTTTCACTTCACATTCAACTTCAGCATCATTCGCAAAATGTCTCCCTCCAAGGTGGGTTGTCAGTGCTGTTTGTCTCGTAAAACGGTGCATAGCTGGGTAGAAAAAGTTACCAGGGTGAGTCAATAAGTAAGTCACACAGTTCTTTGGGATGGTCGGTAAGTGAAAAGAAAGCACGCAGTTCTATGCAGCCGGTTTGGGAGGACTGATAAAACGATGGGATAAGTGCATCAATGTTGGTGGAAATTATGTTGAGAAATAAAGGGACAATGTATGTATAAAAATAAACTGGTTTCAAGTTGTTATCATGTGTCGTTATTTTTCTACAGCCATTTGTGACTTACTTATTACCTTGCCCTAGTATACACAGTGCCAAACAAACATTCAGTTTGGATCACATAAAAACTGATCACAGAAAATGTCAATTAGTGGTGTGCTACAGTTATGACAGTTGTTAATATTGTAGCATACATGTTATATTATAACAAAGTGACAACATTTTGGCGATATAAGCCCATGAGAAAGTAACTTAGAAGGCCCACCTGTTCTAAAAGAAGAAGACACTTTACACTGTCAAACATGAAGAAAGAAAAAACAGCTGGGCCAGATGGAATCACAATAGAATAAATAAAAGTACTCAGAGAATTTGCAGTAGATATATTAAACAAAATGTTGAATGATATTTACAGCAGTGGATATTTACCCAGCCGTAAGCTGAAATCTGTATTTATAGCCATACCAAAAAGACCAGGAGAAATTGAATGCAAAGACTTTCTTACAATTAACCACATAAACCATGACACAAAGCTTCTCCTCAGAATTATAATGAGAAGAACAAGAAAGAAAAATGGAAATTGGTGTTGATGGAAGGAAAGGGTACAATCAATGCAATATATACATTACAGACACTTATAGAAAGATCAATAGAGACATAGAAAGACATATATTTGTGCTTCGTAGATTATACCAAGGCATTTGATAAAATAAAACATGATGAACTAATTAAAATGGAAGATATCAGCCAAATAGCAGCAATTAAAATGAAAAATATGCTCTTTGGGATCGTGTGTCGAAGAACAGGCAGATCATTATGGCCTGGAAATATTGGTGTGGCAGGGATTACCAGAGGATCTGACCGAGTCACTGTAGTGTCTTGTCCGTGATTATTTGTTGTGTTTTGTATATGTATTTGTTTGGTGATGAAGGCTAGTCGCCGCAAGCTTCTGTGGTTTCCATAATTGTTTTCTGTAAAGCTGCATTACTGTGTATTATTTTATATATTACCCCGTGGAAAAACCAGACAGACACATAATCAGATTATTGCAGGTACCATTAGTATAGGGACTCTTCGCTGATTGTTCAGTTTGAGGTCGGGACACGTATGGGAATGCCCCGAGTTCTGTGATGTCGGTTCTTGAGTCAACTCATCTCATGCTCTGGCACTGATCAATCCACTCCCAAACCATAGGCTACCTCATCAATCCATTCTCAAACTACGGGCTACCTCATCAATCCATTCTCAAACTATGGGCTACCTCATCAATCCATTCTCAAACTATGGGCTACCTCATCAATCCATTCTCAAACTATGGGCTACCTCATCAATCCATTCTCAAACTATGGGCTACCTCATCAATCCATTCTCAAACTATGGGCTACCTCATCAATCCATTCTCAAACTATGGGCTACCTCATCAATCCATTCTCAAACCACTGGCTACCTCATCAATCCATTCTCAAACCACTGGCTACCTCATCAATCCATTCTCAAACCACTGGCTACCTCATCAATCCATTCTCAAACCACTGGCTACCTCATCAATTCATTCTCAAACTATGGGCTACCTCATCAATCCATTCTCAAACCACTGGCTACCTCATCAATCCATTCTCAAACTATGGGCTACCTCATCAATCCATTCTCAAACTATGGGCTACCTCATCAATTGATTCTCAAACTATGGGCTACCTCATCAATCCATTCTCAAACTATGGGCTACCTCATAAATCCATTCTCAAACTATGGGCTACCTCATCAATCCATTCTCAAACTATGGGCTACCTCATCAATCCATTCTCAAACTATGGGCTACCTCATCAATCCATTCTCAAACTATGGGCTACCTCATCAATCCATTCTCAAACTATGGGCTACCTCATCAATCCATTCTCAAACTATGGGCTACCTCATCAATCCATTCTCAAACTATGGGCTACCTCATCAATCCATTCTCAAACTATGGGCTACCTCATCAATCCACTCCCAAACCATGGGCTACCTCATCAATCCATTCCCAAACTACGAACTACCTCATCAAGCTCTGGCAACATCGGTGCGGTAGAACGAACAAACTTTATTTTCAAAGGATCACAAATTGGGCATGCAGGCCCGTATTACCTTCGGCCCTTCCGATCACTCATCTGTCACATGCCAATTACTTGTCATGAATGTTATATTTTCATTAGGGGAAAAAAAAGGAAAGAAACGTCTGATGTGGCCAAAATTAATTGTGGAAGTCGTGGTGGTGCAGTGGCTAACACGTTAGCTTGCCGGCCCCGTGGTCGGGTGTTCAAATCCTCACCAATGTGGATTTTTACGCCAGACCTAGGCTCCCTGGTGGAATCAAAAAAACTGTCCTGCTATGGATCGTCACGTGATAGCACCGTCACATCCTGTAGTTGTGCAGAGGAATAAGTCACCAAACTGTCCTGCTATGGATCGTCACGTGATAGCACCGTCACATCCTGTAGTTGTGCAGAGGAATAAGTTGCCAAACTTTCCCTGACTTTCGCAGACGTCAAGCCAGCGTTCGACCGTGCTCATGGCATTACCAGCACCATTTGTAGAACCCCCAGGCCAACCTAGCGACCAGAAAATGTATAGAAAAGTTCGGGAACTAAAACGAGATGGGAAATTTGTCAACTTTTTAAGAACACAATCATATTTGACAGAAAGGGCGTTATGGTTAGAGCCTTCATCAGAATACAATCAACAAATAGGCACCGAAAGAACAACATATAGGGTGTATTTTTAATTACTGTGCAGTGTTTGAAAATATTGCCGGTCCAAGTTTTGTATTCACCCTCTGTAAAATTCTTGCAACATAATAGGTAAATACAAAACTTGGACCGGCAATAATTTCAAACACTGCACAGTGGTTAACAATACACCCTCTACAAACAAAGACGAGACGTAAGACAAAGAATAGATGTAGGAGTAGTTAAAGTTAGTTAAAAGCTGGAGATTTCTTGCCAAGTTTATGCTCAGTAGTTTGCCATTGCTTTCTGAATGACCGGCACTCATATTTGTATGAAACCAACGCAAGGCGGTCTGCTTCCACCCGTATCTGTTTCGGACGTGGTATGTGGGATTACGAATTATGCCAGTAACCCATTCGCCGTAGAGCTGGCGAATAAGGAAACATTAATACTGACTAGTCAGGAATCAGTGATAGTCCAGTGTAGGTGAGTGGTTAGAAAGCTATGTAGATGGGTTGGCTAGGTATGTAGGTTGTCTTGGTAGGTAGGAAACTGGATGAGTAAATAGATGTGTGGTAGTAGATAAGTGGGTGGGTAAGTAAGTGCTTTTTTGGTTGGTTTGTAGATTAGAAGGTGAGGAGATGGGTGCTTCTTTAGTTCGTTCATTTATATGTAGGTAGGTATTAGGAAGGTTGATAAGTAGCATGAAAGGTAGGTGCGTATGCAGACTGCCGGAAAGGTTAGTAGATAGTTTGTTAACCAATCAGAAAGGCATGTAGTTAGCCAGCCTGACAGGTAGATGATCAGGCAGAAAGGTAGGTACATCAGTAGGCAGGCAGCCATCCAGAAAGGTAGACAGGTATGTAGGTAGGTAGATAGCTAGAAGGGTAGGTATATGGGTAAGCAAGCAGCCACCCAGAAAGGTAGGTAGATAGATAGATAGCTATGGATAGGCAGTTAGGCATCCAGAAAGGTAGATCGGTATGTAGGTAGGTACATAGCCAGAAAGATAGATTGGTAGGCCAGCGATGCCAGTAGGCATCCAGAAAGTTAGATCGACATGTAGGTAGGTAGATAGCTAGAAGGGTAGGTAGGCAGGCAGGTATCCAGAAAGGTAGGTAGGTAGATAGGAGGGTAGGTAGGCAGGCATCCAGAAAGGTAGATTGGTAGGTAGGTAGATAGGAGGGTAGGTAGGCAGGCATCCAGAAAGGTAGATCGGTAAGTAGGCAGCCAGCTAGAATTGTAGGTTGGTAACAAGCCAGCCTGAAAAGTGGGTAGGCAGACAGCAAGAGTATATTTATAAATGTCAGGGCGTATTACGCAGATAATTCGAAAACAGGTGACATACACGGGGCAACGGACAGACATCCTGCATCGCCAACAGACAAGTAAAGACATGATTCATCAACAACAAAAACATATTTCATGAACATTAAACCCTTTTAAACAGAGTGCTACAATTAAACATCTCGTTTTTGTTCGTTCATTCATTACAATTACATAAGTGTGAGAACTGGTGTGGTCTTCGGCGTCGCGCCGTGAGCCCTAATGTAAACAATATTTCATAAAAACCCATTTCATATTTGACCTAACTTAACCTAGTGTGAATGTGACCTAACTTAACCTAGTGTGAATGTCGCCGTGGCCTGTACAGCAAGCATCGACACTAGAAATGCCACTCGGAAACCCAGTATGCCACAAATGGCAAGCTCCCCACATCTGTAAAAGTTTAGTCACGATTTTCAGAGATACCCGTCATTAGAAATTGATTTGAAATTAAGATAATTTCTGTATCAAGTTTTTTTTTTTTTTGGTTCTTTTACTTCACTAGTCACAAACGTTTTGTTTTGTCTCCATCAGATGCTCCTTCGTTGGTTTAATTATATACATTAATAATTGCAGCATTATTTTATAAATGAATTCATTCTTCCTTGTGGTTGTAACATTCTTAATATTTCAACTTCCTTGATTCTGTTTTCTTACATGTAATACCTATCTATCTATCTATCTATCTATCTATCTATCTATCTATCTATCTATCTATCTATCTATCTATCTATCTATCTATCTATCTATCTATCTGTCTGTCTGTCTGTCTGTCTGCCTGCCTGCCTGCCTGCCTGCCTGCCTGCCTGCCTGCCTGCCTGCCTGCCTGCCTGCCTGTCTGTCTGTCCTGTCTGTCGGTCGGTTTACCTACATACCTATCTATCGACCGAACGACCTATCTATTTATCTGACTGCTTGTCTGTCTGTCTGTCTGCCTGCCTGTCTGTCGGTCGGTTTAACTACCTACCTTCATACCTATCTATCGACCGAACGACCTATCTATTTATCTGACTGCTTGTCTGTCTGTCGGTCCGCCAGCTCGCCCGTCCGTCCGTAAAAGATAATAATAGGAATGGGTAAGAATGCTTTCAACAGCATGAAATTAGTATTAGCATCTAGAGATATAACAATGTTTGTTCAACGAGTTTCACCGTCAACAACTCCAAACCAACTTCCGGGTGAAGTACACGCCCAGACATGGCGCACTAAGATGCTACGAACGCGCAGACCCGCTGCCACATCACGCACTAATTCAAACAGGAAGAATCATGGACACGTCTGATATAACAAGTACAGTACGGACTCATTTGACGGATACTGGCGAGACACCGACTCTAGTCCGTCTGTGCGAACTGGGAGTCAAGCCTGGTCCAGCTCGTCAATGCTGCCTTCGTGGGAAAGAGAGGAGATACCATAGTTAAATCCTCATGTGAACAGTGAGCAGAAATCATTTGGGATGACTGAGCCTCGGGGGACTGAGCCCGTATGGCAATGCCCAATGTGCAGTGAGGTTGTTCGACATACCATAACATTCCAGGGCGAAATAATACATAACATGTGTATCTTTGATATGTCAAAGATGAATGCAGAAATGTCACAAGAAGATTGCGTGATAAGATCTGTTAGGTTGTCATGTTCCACACTCATTTTGATTCGCACAATGTAGAATTATAATTATATGAATGCCAGCTAAGACACAGATCATGATATATTCGTTTCTCCAGTTTCCTGTCCAACACGGCGCGTGCTTCCGTTGGGAAAATCAATGGGTTGATGTTTTCACAAGGGGGATTCAAATGAACACTTTAAATCTTTTGTTATTTTTGTGAATATTTTCTGAAAAAGTAAGGAACAAATGTATCATTTATGGCGAGTGCGGGGGATGTAGTACACACTGAAAGTGGAGATTTTCGATGGTTTCAACCGTTGCACGGGTAGTACGGAATTGAACATTGTCATGTTACTCAGAAATCCACGTCGTTTGATTGCGGGTCGACACTTCCTACTCCACTCATACACTCGCTGATCTGACAGGCATGCATTACCATACTGGACCTTCGTTCGCCGATGAATTTCTATAGGTTTCACCCCTTCATTGATAACAATAAAAACGGAAGACAGAAAGTTGCTCCTCTTTGGTGCATGCGAAAAGTGGGGCGCCATCTTTAAACTGTCCATATGACGTCACCATATTGGTCTGCACTATTATATCACATGCTTAACACTATTGACATCCTTAACAACAATATTGACAGGTTAAAAGCAATGGCGTGGTTATTGTAATTTCTAGCACACTTTTAAGGTTTTCGTTTGAAGCCAACTCGTATATTGTAACATGGCAAGTGTACAGTTTCTTTTAGAGCACAGCCTTAGCAGAACAGCCGCTGGCGCTGGTTACAGTCACTATGACGTCAAAAGGCCACGCTCATCACACTCACCATGGCTCCAGGAGGTCACGCTCATCACACTCACCATGGCTCCAGGAGATCACGCTCATCACACTCACCATGGCTCCAGGAGATCACGCTCATCACACTCACCATGGCTCCAGGAGGTCACGCTCATCACACTCACCATGGCTCCAGGAGATCACGCTCATCACACTCACCATGGCTCCAGGAGGTCACGCTGATCACACTCACCATGGCTCCAGGAGGTCACGCTGATCACACACACCATGGCTCTAGGAGATCACGCTGATCACACCCACCATGGCTCCAGGAGGTCACGCTGATCACACACACCATGGCTCCAGGAGGTCACGCTCATCACACTCACCATGGCTCCAGGAGGTCACGCTCATCACACTCACCATGGCTCCAGGAGGTCACGCTCATTACACTCACCATGGCTCCAGGAGGTCACGCTCATCACACTCACCATGGCTCCAGGAGACCACGCTGATCACACTCACCATGGCTCCAGGAGGTCACGCTCATCACACTCACCATGGCTCCAGGAGACCACGCTGATCACACTCACCATGGCTCCAGGAGGTCACGCTCATCACACCCACCATGGCTCCATGAGGTCACGCTGATCACACACACCATGGCTCCAGGAGGTCACGCTCATCACACTCACCATGGCTCCAGGAGGTCACGCTCATCACACTCACCATGGCTCCAGGAGACCACGCTGATCACACTCACCATGGCTCCAGGAGACCACGCTCATCACACTCACCATAGCTCCAGGGGGTCACGCTGATCACACTCACCATGGCTCCAGGAGGTCACGCTCATCACACTCACCATGGCTCCAGGAGACCACGCTGATCACACCCACCATGGCTCCAGGAGACCACGCTGATCACACCCACCATGGCTCCAGGAGGTCACGCTCATCACACTCACCATGGCTCCAGGAGGTCACGCTCATCACACTCACCATGGCTCCAGGAGGTCACGCTCATCACACTCACCATGGCTCCAGGAGACCACGCTGATCACACTCACCATGGCTCCAGGAGGTCACGCTCATCACACTCACCATGGCTCCAGGAGACCACGCTGATCACACTCACCATGGCTCCAGGAGGTCACGCTCATCACACCCACCATGGCTCCATGAGGTCACGCTGATCACACACACCATGGCTCCAGGAGGTCACGCTCATCACACTCACCATGGCTCCAGGAGGTCACGCTCATCACACTCACCATGGCTCCAGGAGACCACGCTGATCACACTCACCATGGCTCCAGGAGACCACGATCATCACACTCACCATAGCTCCAGGGGGTCACGCTGATCACACTCACCATGGCTCCAGGAGGTCACGCTCATCACACTCACCATGGCTCCAGGAGACCACGCTGATCACACCCACCATGGCTCCAGGAGACCACGCTGATCACACCCACCATGGCTCCAGGAGGTCACGCTCATCACACTCACCATGGCTCCAGGAGACCACGCTGATCACACTCACCATGGCTCCAGGAGGTCACGCTCATCACACCCACCATGGCTCCAGGAGGTCACGCTCATCACACCCACCATGGCTCCATGAGGTCACGCTGATCACACACACCATGGCTCCAGGAGGTCACGCTCATCACACTCACCATGGCTCCAGGAGGTCACGCTGATCACACTCACCATGGCTCCAGGAGACCACGCTGATCACACTCACCATGGCTCCATGAGGTCACGCTGATCACACTCACCATGGCTCCAGGAGACCACGCTGATCACACTCACCATGGCTCCATGAGGTCACGCTGATCACACTCACCATGGCTCCAGGAGACCACGCTGATCACACTCACCATGGCTCCAGGAGACCACGCTGATCACACTCACCATGGCTCCATGAGGTCACGCTGATCACACTCACCATGGCTCCAGGAGACCACGCTGATCACACTCACCATGGCTCCAGGAGACCACGCTGATCACACCCACCATGGCTCCAGGAGGTCACGCTGATCACACTCACCATGGCTCCAGGAGGTCACGCTCATCACACTCACCATGGCTCCAGGAGGTCACGCTCATCACACTCACCATGGCTCAAGGAGGTCACGCTCATCACACTCACCATGGCTCCAGGAGGTCACGCTCATCACACTCACCATGGCTCCAGGAGGTCACGCTGATCACACCCACCATGGCTCCAGGAGATCACGCTCATCACACTCACCATGGCTCCAGGAGACCACGCTGATCACACACACCATGGCTCCAGGAGACCACGCTGATCACACACACCATGGCTCCAGGAGGTCACGCTCATCACACCCACCATGGCTCCAGGAGACCACGCTGATCACACTCACCATGGCTCCAGGAGACCACGCTGATCACACCCACCATGGCTCCAGGAGGTCACGCTCATCACACCCACCATGGCTCCAGGAGGTCACGCTGATCACACCCACCATGGCTCCAGGAGACCACGCTGATCACACACACCATGGCTCCAGGAGGTCACGCTCATCACACCCACCATGGCTCCAGGAGGTCACGCTGATCACACCCACCATGGCTCCAGGAGACCACGCTGATCACACACACCATGGCTCCAGGAGACCACGCTGATCACACACACCATGGCTCCAGGAGACCACGCTGATCACACACACCATGGCTCCAGGAGGTCACGCTGATCACACTCACCATGGCTCCAGGAGATCACGCTGATCACACTCACCATGGCTCCATTAACACCATGACCATTAACACCATGACCATTAACACCATGACCATTAACACCATGACCATTAACACCATGACCATTAACACCATGACCATTAACACCATAACTTCCATGAAAAGTAAGCGCTTAAATTTATTACAGGTTCCAAAGCCTAGATTGGACTTATACAAAACATGTTTCGCGTATTCTGGTGCTCACTTGTGTAATAGCTTTCCACAAGATCTGAAAACGCCAATGAGTCCCTACACATTCAACCGAAAACTCTTTCAATACTTACTTCATACCGACTATATGCCTCCATAAGTCACTATCATCTTTCACTGTGTGAGTGAGAGAGTGGGTGAGAGAGTGAATGAGAAAGAGTGTGAGTGAGAGAGTGAGTATGAGACAGAGAAAGTGAGAGAGTATGTATGCGCGTGTGCCTGTCTGTGTACACGTATGTGTGAGAGATTGAGTGAGAGAATTAGTTAGTGTGAGAGAGAGGTTGTGTTGTGTGTATGCCTGTCTGTGTGAGAAAGTGAGTGAGTGTGAGTTAGAGAGCCAGCGAGTGAGTAAGGGAGAGTGAGTTAGTGAGTGAGGGGGAGAATTTGTGAGTATGTTTGTATGTGCGTTTGTGAGTGAGTGTGAGAGCGAGTGAGTGTGCAAGAGAGAGACAGTGGGTGAGTGAGAGAGTGCATGAGAAGTTAATGAGAGAGAGAGAGAGAGCGAGCGAGAGTGGGTGAGTGTTGTGTGTGTGTGTGTGTGTGTGTGTGTGTGTGTGTGTTTGTGTACTTGTCTGTGCGAGTAAGAGAGTGAGTTAGTGTGCTTTAGAGAGTAAATGAGTGAGTGAGAGGGTGCGATTATGTGAGGCAGCTTGTATGTGTGAGTAAGTGTGTGGGTGGATGGGTAGGTGTGTGTACGTGTGTCCATATGTGTGTATGTGTGTGTTTATGTGTGTGTATGTGGGTGTAAGTGTGTGCATGTCTGAATGTGCGTATTGGTGTATATGTGTAAGTGTGTGTAAATGTGTGTTTGTGTGTGTACATGTGTGTAAGTATGTTTATATGTGTGTTTATGTGTGCGTACATGTGTCTGTGTTTATTTGTATACTAGCTGACCCGGACGGCTTCGCCCAGTCCCTGGTGGGGAGCATCTAATTTAATTCATATAAGTAGTCATATAAGTTCTCGTTCCCGTCTGTCTGTCTGTCTGTCTGTCTGACCCGGCCCGACATCGCCCAGCTCCTGGTGTGGAAGCATCTCATTTAATTCATATAAGTAGTCATATAAGTTCCCGTTCCCGACTATCTGTCTGTCTGTCTGTCTGTCTGTCTGTCTGTCCGTCCGTCCGTCCGTCCTTCCCTCTCTGTCTGTCTGTCTGTCTGTCTGTCTGCCTATCTGTCTAATCATTTATTGGTTGCAGTTAGAACAACCTTAGATAAACGAAGACCAACTTACAAAAAGCATTAGAAAGAGCACTTGAAAGATCTTTACATCTTCCCCCAACAATTAACTTGGGTAAATGGAGCGGTGGCAGCAGCAGCAGCAGAAGAAGAAAAAGGAGGAGTAGGAGGAGGTAGGAAGATATAGGCGGAGAGAGGAGGAGGAGGTAGGAGGAGGAGTAGGGAGGAATAGGAGGGAGGAGGAGGGATTAGGAGGAGGAGGGATTAGGAGGAGGAGGAAGAGGGAAGAGGAGGAAGGAGGAGGATGAGGGAGGAGGAGGGAGAGGGAGGAGGAGGGGAGAGAGGGGGAGGAGGAGGATGAGGAGGGAGGAGGAGGGGAGATGTGGAGGGAGGAGGTAGAGGGAGGAGGTAGAGGGAGGAGGAGGGAGGAGGAGAAGGGATGAGGAGGAGAGGGAGAAGGAGGAGGAGGAGGAGGAAGGAAGAGGAATGATTAGGAGAAGGGAGGAGGTAGGAGGAGGAGGAAGAGAGAAGAGGAGGGAGAGGGAGGAGGGGGGAAGAGGAAGAGGGTAGGAGGAGGAGGGGAGAGGAGGAGGAGGAGGATTATAACGCATATGCCTGTAGATAATTGCAGCGAAAAGGTGGGTCTGTTTATCTATCTGACCCGGCGTGGCTTCGCCCAGCTCCTGGCGGGGAGCGTCTCATTAAATTCATACAACAACAAAAAAAGTTACTTAAAAGAATGTCCTTCCACACACCATCCATTATTTTTAATGAAAACGGTTTTTAATCACCTATTACTGTAGATAACTTCTTTAAGCATAAAAAGATGAGTTACAATGTTATGCATTATGCATTATTTTTATGAAAAATTTGAAAATGCCTTAAAGATTATATCATTATTTATTATAACTCATATGCCTGTAAATAACTATGGACAAAGAGTTTATAAATCTTTGAAAACGATGCAACAATGACTATAAGGTATATAGCAATGTTATTAAAAGTTATGCCCCTTGAAATAACTTTTATAGAGTTAAGTCCCTTTGCTATATAGAGATTATAATGAAAAATGAAATATTAAATAATATTAAGTAAGTAGCCGATTTTACACTTAAAAAAAATCTGACAGTTGACAGCGCGGGAATGAGAGGAAGACGTGTAGAAAATTTCATCTCAATCGGATGGACCGTTCGCGAACGCATAAAGGACATACATACTTACAGACATACATTCTTTTTTATATATAAGATGCGTGTGTGTATGTGTATGTGCGTGTATGTATGTGTATATGTTTGTGTGTACATGTGCATGCATGCAGTGTATGCGAGGGAGTGTGAATGTGTGTGTAAGTATAGGTGTGGATGTGTGTATGTGTGCATGGGTATATGTGTGTATTTGCATGTGTATATTGTGTGTATGCTCGTGTGTGTATGTGTATATGCTTTCGTGTATGCGAGGGAGTGTGTAATTGATAGCGAGAGGGTGTGTGTCTGTCTGTGTGTGAGAGTGAAAGAGAGTGTGATATACAGTGGCTTAATGGGTGAAATAGTGATTGCGAGTGAGTGAGAGAGAGAGAGAGAGAGAGAGAGAGAGAGAGAGAGAGAGAGAGAGAGTGGAAGAATGGATTTGTTAGTGTGTGTGTGTGTGTGTGTGCGCGCATTGTTTGTGAGTGTTTATGGGTGTGTGTTGGTGATAAGAAAGAGAGAGAGAGAGAGAGAGAGAGAGAGAGAGAGAGAGAGAGAGAGAGAGAGAGAGAGAGAGAGAGATTTAAGCACACGCATATCATGTAACATGCTATTCCATATTTTGTGTGTATTCTCATGTTTATATTATCATTTTGAATGCCAGTTGATGTTATAATTTAAAATATGAACACACGTGTATCACTCTAGAGTGGGTGAGAGAGCTAGGGAGTATGAGTGAGATAGAGAGAGTTAGTGAGAGTGTGTGTCTGTGTAATAAAGAGAGAGAGAGAGAGAGCGAGAGAGAGAGAGAGAGAGAGAGAGAGAGAGAGAGAGAGAGAGAGAGAGAGAGAAAACGAACGAACGAACAGACTTTATTTTCAAAGGGTAACAAATTGGGCACGCAGGCCCGTCTTACATTCGGCCCTTCCAATCACTCATCTTTCTTTCATCAACAGTGCATAGGAAAAAAACATTGTCACATTAATTTTGTAAACATAAACAATGCATATTACTATGTTATGAGACACATCCACCACCCACCCACACATCCCCCATTCACTCCAACTCCCCCAGCCAACCACACACACATACAATACATTCCCCCACCCATCCACCACATCCCTACACCTACACATCTCCCCACCCACACACACCTCTCACCCACCACACATCCCATCCACCCACACCCCAAGCACACATACATTCAATAACCCACACATCCCCCACCTACACACATCTCCCCACCCACTCACATATCCTCTACCCGTCCCATTTCCCACCAGCAATCACTCACCCAATATCCTCCTCCACCCACACACCTCCAACCACCCAGCCAAACACACATTCCTCAGCCACACACACACACATCTCCCCGTCAACTCACATATTCCGCAACCTACCCACACACAAATTCCACACTCACCCACATAATCTCCCATCTCCCCCAGCCCACTCACAGGTCCCGAGCCCACACCTACAAACATCCCCCACCATCTCCTAACCTGCACATACTCACCCACCCACATATCCTCTACCCACCCACACATCCTCTACCCACCCATCCCCCAACCAAACATCCATTAACCACACACCCTTACTCATATACAATCACCCACCCACACATCCTCTACCCAACCACACATCCTCCATCCACCCATTGCCCCAGCCACACATTCCTTAACCACACACCTCTACCCATATACACACACATCCCCACCCACGCACAATACTCCCCACCCATACAAACATCCCTCACACACATCCCCACCCACCAACACATTCCCCATTCACAAACACACACCTCCCATCCACGCACACACAACCCACACACACATCTCCAACCCATGCATTCATCCCCTCACACATCCATAGACACACGTACTTATCCCTCAACCACTAACACCCACACATCCCTTACACACTCACCAACACATACATCTCCTATCTACCCACCCACACTCACACACCCCAACCACCCATCTAAGCACACATCCCCCACCCTCACACACATCCTTCACCCACCCGCAAACCCAACCACACCTTCACCCACCCACACAAACATCATTTATCCACACCCAGCTCCCCTCCCACACAACACCACACCCACACACATCCCAAAGACACATCCCTCACCCACACACACACATCTATCCACACATCTCCTACCCATCCACACATCCCCCAACTACAATCACCCTCACTACCCACACATACATCCTCCATCCAGCCACACACCCCCACCCAGCCAGACATATCCCCAACCCACACACACATCTCCAAATCCATCACCCACACCCATCACGCACCCCTCCCCCAACCCACACACATCCCCCACACACATTCACCCACACATCTCTCACCCACACACACTCCCCACCCATCCACAACATCCCACACCCATACACATCCCTCACCAACACACACATCCCCAAACCCACAGCCACCCCCACCTGCACACATCTCCCACCCACCACATATCCCCACACCCACATCTCCCCACCCACACATATACCCCCACCCATCCCATAACCCACCATCAATCAGCCACCAACATATCCTCCTCCACCCACTCACCCACAACCACCTAGACAAACACACATCCCCTCCCACAAACACATCTCCCCGCCAACCAAAAAATTGTACATATACATTTTGTAACTTAAAAATTAGTGATGCAATTCAACTCTCTCTCTCTCTCTCTCTCTCTCTCTCTCTCTCTCTCTCTCTCTCTCTCTCTCTCTCTCTCTCTCTCTCTTCTCTCTCTCTCTCTCTCTCTCTCTCTCTCTCTCTCTCTCTCTCACTCACTAATGCTCTCACTCACATTACAGTAATGTTATATTATACATGATAAAATCAAGTGTCATACATACAAAATGATAATGTGAAAGATGAAAATACACAAAAAATATGGAATGGCATGTTGCAGGAAATGCGAGCACTCCATTCTCTCTCTCTCTCTCTCTCTCTCTCTCTCTCTCTCTCTCTCTCTCTCTCTCTCTCTCTCTCTCTCTCTTTCTCTCTCTCTCTCTCTTACACAGAAACTCACACATTCCCCACACACACACACACACGCACACACACACACATCCCTCACATAACACCCATACATACATCCTCACATCTAGACAAATATATGATGCCTCACATGATCACTGAAACTAAAAAGAACAAACTCCCACACTTTACACACAATTGAGACACTGACGATTGTCGTGAGAATTCTCGCAATTGCAAGAAGTGGAGAAAAAATTGTACATATACATGATGTAGCGTAAAAATTAGTGATGCAATTCAACTCTCTCTTTTTTCTCACTCTCTCTCTCTCTCTCTCTCTCTCTCTCTCTCTCTCTCTCTCTCTCTCTCTCTCTTGCTCTCTCTCTCTCTCTCTCTCTCTCTCTCTCTCTCTCTCTCTCTCTCACAAACTCTCTCACTCACACCACAGTAATGTTATATTATACATGATAAAATCAAGTGGCACACTAAATGATAAGATGAGAATTTAAAAAATAAAAATATGGAATGGCATGTTACAGGACAATCAGGTGGCATTAAACGATACCTCGTAATATGAAAGATGAGAATACATAAAAAATATGGAATAGCATGTTACATGACATGCATGGGCTCAACTCTCTCTCTCTCTCTCTCTCTCTCTCTCTCTCTCTCTCTCTCTCTCTCTCTCTCTCTCTCTCTCTCTCTCTCTCTTTACATACACACACTCTCACACTCATTCACTCTCTCTCTCTCTCTCTCTCTCTCTCTCTCTCTCTCTCTCTCTCTCACTTACACTCACTAACTCTCTCACTTGCTTTACAGTAATTTACATGAATTCATTTTATGCATGTTAAAATCAAATGCATCAAAATGATAACATGAAGAAAAAAAATGAGAATACACAAAACATATGGATCAGCATGTTAGATGACATGCGTGCGCTCAACTCTCTCTCTCTCTCTCTCTCTCTCTCTCTCTCTCTCTCTCTCTCTCTCTCACACACACACACACACTCACTCACTCACTCTCTCTCTCTCACTCTTCTCTCTCACACACACATGTACATACACACACCCACACACATCATACCCACGCAATACACACACCTGCACACATCCATATACTTACTCACACGTACTCACATAGCACCCGAATATACACTCCCTCGCATACACCGCATGCATGCACACTTACACATACAAAGATATACAATACATACACGAGCACACACACTCATCCATACACACATACACACACGCACATGCATATAAACGCATATAAACACATGCATGCACACCTTAACACACGTACAGACATACACACAGAGGCACACACAGATACACACATGTACACACATATACACCATACACACATACATCCACTTTCTCATGCACTCTCTCATTCACCTACGCTCTCTCTTTTACACACTCACTCGCTCTCACACTCACTCATTCGCGCACATACACGCATACCCACAAATTCTCTCTCACTCACGCTCCTTACTCACTCATTTACTCGATGACTCTCTAACTCACACTCACTCACTAACTTTCACACTCTGTCACACAGACAGGCAGACACACAACACACCCACTCTCTCAGATTCACTCATTCTCTAACTAAATCTCTCACACATATGTCCACACACTCACTCACTTTTACACTCACTCAGGCACACGCGCATGCATACTCTCTCACTCTCACTCATTCTTCCACTCACACTCTTTCTCATCCACTCTCTCACCCACTGTCTCGCTCACACGCATACAGTGAAGAATGATAGTGGAAAAATGATACTAGTAGGTGACTTATGGAGCCATATAGTCGGTATGAAGTAAGTATTGAAAGAGAGAGAGAGAGAGAGAGAGAGAGAGAGAGAGAGAGAGAGAGAGAGAGAGAGAGAGAGAGAGAGAGAGAAAGAGAGAGAGAGAGTTGAGTGCACGCATGTCCTGTAACATTCCATATTTTTTGTGTATTTTCATCTTTCATATTATCATTTTGTATGCCACTTGATTTTATCATGTATAATATAACATTACTGTAATGCGAGTGAGAGCGTTAGTGAGTGGGAGAGAGAGAGAGAGAGAGAGAGAGAGAGAGAGAGAGAGAGAGAGAGAGAGAGAGAGAGAGAGAGAGAGAAAGTGTATGTGAGATAGAGAAGAGAGAGAGAGAGAGAGAGAGAGAGAGAGAGAGAGAGAGAGAGAGAGAGAGAGAGAGAGAGAGAGAGAGAGAGCTGAATTGCATCACCAATTTTTTTACGCTACACAATGTATATGTACAATTCTTTTCTCCATTTCTTACAATTTTTGCGAGAATGCTTACGACAATCGCCAGTTTCTCAACTGTGTGTAAAGTGTGGGGGTTTGTTCTTATTAGTTTCAGTGATCATGTGAGGCATCATGTATGTGTCTAGATGTGAGGATGTGTGTGTGTGGGTGTATGTGAGGGATGTGTGTGTGTGTGTGGTGTGAGGAATGTATGTGTGGAGGGGTTGTGTGTTGGGGATGTGTGTGGGGTGATGTGTGAATGGGTGAAAGGTTGTGTGGTCGGTGGGGGATTATGTGTGTGAGGGATGTATATGTGGGTGGGGACATTTGGGAGTATGGTTGGAAGTACATGGGTGTTGGTTGCTTGGGGTGTGGGTAGGGAATGTGTATTTGGGTGAGTGAATGGGTGTGTGGAAGATGTGTGGGTTGGGGATGGGTGTGGGGGTGTGTCTGTGAATGGGATATATCTGTGTGGGTCTGAGTTTGTGAGTGTGGATGGGATAAATGTGAGTGGGTGGAGGATGTATGTATGGGCGGTGAGGTTGTTTGTAGGTGGGAGATGTGTGGGTTGGTGGGGAGATGTGTGTGTGTGGGTGAGAGATGTGTGGGCGGGGATGTGTATGGGGAATGCATGTGGGGGAATATGTGTGGGGGGAATGCGTTTATGGGTTGGGTGTTGTGTGGGATGGGGAGGTGTGGGATGTGCGAGTGGATGAAGGATGTATGTGAGGACGGGGGACGTGTGTTTGGCTAGGTGGTTGGGGTGTGTGTGGGTGGGAGGGTAGATGAGAGATGCGTGTGTTGATGGGTGGGTGTATGATGTGTGGGTGTGAGTGGTTGATGGATGAGTACGTGAGTGGGTGGATGTGTGTGAGATATGAGTGTATGGGTGGGGGATGTGTGTGTGGGTGGGAAGGCGGATGTGTGTGGGTGTGGTATATGTGGGTGGTGGGTTGTGTATCAGTGGTTGGTGTGTGTTTTTGGATGAAGAATGTATTGATGGGTGAGGATGTGTGTATGGGTGGGGAGATGTGTGTGTGTGGGGGGGGGGGGTGAGATGTGTAGTTAAGGGATGTGTGATTGGGGATTGGAGATCGGGGAGGGTGGTTGGCGAGTGCGTGGGTGGGGGATATGTGGGAGGGTGAGTGTGTATAGGTTGGGGGTGGGAGGGGATGTGTGTGTGGGTGCGGGATGTGTGGGTGGGTGATATGTGTGTAAGTGGGGGATGTGTGGGTGGTGGGGGATGTGTGGTGGGGGGATTTGTGGTGGTGGGAGATGTGTGTGGGTGGGGAGATGGTGTATGTGGGGTGTGTGTGGGATGTGTGGGTTGGGGGATGGGTGGATGGATGGGGTCATGTATGTGCCTGTGGGTATGTGTGTGGTTGGGTGGTGGATGTGTGTGTGGGAGATACGCGGATGTATAGGGGATGGGTGGGTGGGTGGGGGTTTGTCTCATAACATGGTAACATGCATTGTTTATGCTTACAACATTCATTTGACAATGTTTTTTTCCTATGTGAATGCACAATGCGCTGATGAACGAAATGAGTGATTGGAAGGGCCGAATGTAAGACGGGCCTGCGTGTTCAATTTGTTACCCTTCGAAAATAAAGTTTGTTCGTTCGTTCGTTTGTTCGTTCGTTCGTTCCAGGAGACCACGCTGATCACACTCACCATGACGCCAGGAGACCACACTGATCACGCTCACCATGACGCCAGGAGACCACACTGATCACACTCACCATGACGCCAGGAGACCACACTGATCACGCTCACCATGATGCCAGGAGACCACGCTGATCACACTCACCATGACGCCAGGAGACCACACTGATCACACTCACCATGATGCCAGGAGACCACACTGATGACGCTCACCATGATGCCAGGAGACCACACTGATCACACTCACCATGGCTCCAGGAGGTCACGCTGATCACACTCACCATGACGCCAGGAGACCACACTGATCTCACTCACCATGACGCCAGGAGACCACACTGATCACACTCACCATGGCTCCAGGAGGTCACGCTGATCACACTCACCATGACGCCAGGAGACCACACTGATCACACTCACCATGATGCCAGGAGACCACACTGATGACACTCACCATGATGCCAGGAGACCACACTGATCACACTCACCATGGCTCCAGGAGGTCACGCTGATCACACTAACCATGACGCCAGGAGACCACACTGATCACACTCACCATGATGCCACGAGACCACGCTGATCACACTCACCATGATGCCAGGAGACCACACTGATCACACTCACCATGATACCAGGAGACCACACTGATCACACTCACCATGATGCCACGAGACCACGCTGATCACACTCACCATGATGCCAGGAGACCACACTGATCACACTCACCATGACGCCAGGAGACCACACTGATCACACTCACCATGACGCCAGGAGACCACACTGATCACACTCACCATGGCTCCAGGAGGTCACGCTGATCACACTCACCATGACGCCAGGAGACCACACTGATGACACTCACCATGATGCCAGGAGACCACACTGATCACACTCACCATGGCTCCAGGAGGTCACGCTGATCACACTCACCATGATGCCAGGAGACCACGCTGATCACACTCACCATGATGCCAGGAGACCACACTGATCACACTCACCATGATGCCAGGAGACCACACTGATCACACTCACCATGGCTCCAGGAGGTCACGCTGATCACACTCACCATGACGCCAGGAGACCACACTGATCACACTCACCATGATGCCAGGAGACCACACTGATGACACTCACCATGATGCCAGGAGACCACACTGATCACACTCACCATGGCTCCAGGAGGTCACGCTGATCACACTCACCATGACGCCAGGAGACCACACTGATCACACTCACCATGGCGCCAGGAGGTCACACTGATCACACTCACCATGACGCCAGGAGACCACACTGATCACACTCACCATGATGCCAGGAGGACCACACTGATGACACTCACCATGATGCCAGGAGACCACACTGATCACACTCACCATGGCTCCAGGAGGTCACGCTGATCACACTCACCATGACGCCAGGAGACCACACTGATCACACTCACCATGATGCCACGAGACCACACTGATCACACTCACCATGACGCCAGGAGACCACACTGATCACACTCACCATGATGCCACGAGACCACGCTGATCACACTCACTATGATGCCAGGAGACCACGCTGATCACACTCACCATGATGCCAGGAGACCACACTGATCACACTCACCATGATGCCAGGAGACCACGCTGATCACACTCACCATGACGCCAGGAGACCACACTGATCACGCTCACCATGATGCCAGGAGACCACGCTGATCACACTCACCATGACGCCAGGAGACCACACTGATCACGCTCACCATGATGCCAGGAGACCACACTGATCACACTCACCATGACGCCAGGAGATCACACTGATCACACTCACCATGACGCCAGGAGATCACACTGATCACACTCACCATGACGCCAGGATACCACACTGATCACACTCACCATGACGCCAGGAGATCACACTGATCACACTCACCATGACGCCAGGAGATCACACTGATCACACTCACCATGATGCCACGAGACCACGCTGATCACACTCACCATGATGCCACGAGACCACGCTGATCACGCTCACCATGACGCCAGGAGACCACGCTGATCACGCTCACCATGATGCCACGAGACCACGCTGATCACACTCACCATGATGCCAGGAGACCACGCTGATCACGCTCACCATGATGCCAGGAGACCACGCTGATCACGCTCACCATGATGCCAGGAGACCACACTGATCACACTCATTATGATGCCAGGAGACCACACTGATCACACTCACCATGATGCCACGAGACCACACTGATCACACTTACCATGATGCCAGGAGACCACGCTGATCACGCTCACCATGATGCCAGGAGACCACACTGATCACGCTCACCATGATGCCAGGAGACCACGCTGATCACGCTCACCATGATGCCAGGAGACCACACTGATCACGCTCACCATGATGCCACGAGACCACGCTGATCACGCTCACCATGATGCCACGAGACCACGCTGATCACGCTCACCATGACGCCACGAGACCACGCTGATCACGCTCACCATGATGCCACGAGACCACGCTGATCACGCTCACCATGATGCCAGGAGACCACACTGATCACACTCACCATGACGCCAGGAGACCACGCTGATCACACTCACCATGATGCCACGAGACCACGCTGATCACGCTCACCATGACGCCAGGAGACCACGCTGATCACGCTCACCATGATGCCACGAGACCACGCTGATCACACTCACCATGATGCCAGGAGACCACACTGATCACGCTCACCATGATGCCAGGAGACCACGCTGATCACGCTCACCATGATGCCAGGAGACCACACTGATCACACTCACCATGATGCCAGGAGACCACACTGATCACACTCACCATGATGCCAGGAGACCACGCTGATCACGCTCACCATGATGCCACGAGACCACACTGATCACACTCACCATGATGCCAGGAGACCACACTGATCACACTCACCATGATGCCACGAGACCACACTGATCACACTCACCATGATGCCAGGAGACCACGCTGATCACGCTCACCATGATGCCAGGAGACCACACTGATCACGCTCACCATGATGCCAGGAGACCACGCTGATCACGCTCACCATGATGCCAGGTGACCACGCTGATCACGCTCACCATGATGCCAGGAGACCACACTGATCACGCTCACCATGATGCCAGGAGACCACACTGATCACGCTCACCATGATGCCACGAGACCACGCTGATCACACTCACCATGATGCCAGGAGACCACACTGATCACACTCACCATGATGCCAGGAGACCACACTGATGACACTCACCATGATGCCAGGAGACCACACTGATCACACTCACCATGATGCCAGGAGACCACACTGATCACACTCACCATGATGCCAGGAGACCACGCTGATCACGCTCACCATGACGCCAGGAGACCACGCTGATCACGCTCACCATGACGCCAGGAAACCACACTGATCACACTCACCATGATGCCAGGAGACCACACTGATCACACTCACCATGCCACGAGACCACACTGATCACACTCACCATGATGCCAGGAGACCACACTGATGGCACTCACCATGATGCCAGGAGATCACACTGATCACACTCACCATGACGCCAGGAGATCACACTGATCACACTCACCATGACGCCAGGAGATCACACTGATCACACTCACCATGACGCCAGGAGATCACGCTGATCACACTCACCATGACGCCACGAGACCACGCTGATCACACTCACCATGATGCCACGAGACCACGCTGATCACACTCACCATGATGCCACGAGACCACGCTGATCACACTCACCATGATGCCAGGAGACCACGCTGATGACACTCACCATGATGCCAGGAGGCCACGCTGATGACACTCACCATGATGCCAGGAGGCCACGCTGATCACACTCACCATGATGCCAGGAGACCACACTGATCACACTCACCATGATGCCAGGAGACCACGCTGATGACACTCACCATGATGCCAGGAGACCATGCTGATGACACTCACCATGATGCCAGGAGACCACGCTGATGACACTCACCATGATGCCAGGAGGCCACGCTGATGACACTCACCATGATGCCAGGAGGCCACGCTGATGACACTCACCATGATGCCAGGAGGCCACGCTGATCACACTCACCATGACGCCAGGAGACCACGCTGATGACACTCACCATGATGCCAGGAGGCCACGCTGATGACACTCACCATGATGCCAGGAGGCCACGCTGATCACACTCACCATGACGCCAGGAGACCACGCTGATCACACTCACCATGACGCCAGGAGACCACGCTGATGACACTCACCATGATGCCAGGAGGCCACGCTGATGACACTCACCATGATGCCAGGAGGCCACGCTGAGAATGCCGTGAGTCTGGTCTGGCTCGACGCCTCAGCTCGGCGTCAACTAAGAGAGGGGAAGACTGGTCACCCATATCTCTGCACACCCAGGCTGGTCCTAGCAGGTCACAGATCCATGGCAGGGGTCAGCTTCGGGGCATGATTGTGTTTTGTTTTATTAGAAGGACGTTGCTCTCTTCACAACCCGCCGGGCAGACTCTTTATCCTTGGTCGGTTCTTCTACCTTGTATGTTCATGTTCCTGCTGTCTTTAATGTCTTGTGTTCGCCGTTGTCTTGGCTCACTCCTGCCGCTTCTTCTCGCATCATGTTCAATGAACCAGGTAGCAGGCAGCTAGGGCTGAGCAGCAAGGAAGCTGGATGCTCTTCAGCTGTTACTGAAGTCCGAGTCATCAGCATCATGTGCTTTGCCAGCTGGCGTAGGCGCTCATGTATTTCCACAGATCTCGGTACTTGGTGCTCTGTTGATGTTTCTCTATACCACCTTCTTAGTCCATCCATCAGCATTTCTCTTGGTCTGCCTCTGCCTCTTTTCCAATCATCTTTCCGGTTGTCACGATATTCTCCGATGTCTCTCTTCTCATCACATTACCAAATAGTGTTATTCGTTATGTTCTATTTTCATTAACCTCTTCCAGACAATCGTTGTTAGTTCCTCTGGTAGTTCAAATTTTCGCAACATGTCTCTTAAGGTGCATCTCTGTTGCTTCCAAACACACTATCATGTAGAGTTTGAAAAAAACAAAACACACACACAATATGACAAGAAGCTCGAGAAATGGACAAACGCACACTGATACAGACGAATGTTTCCATCGAAGTCTTCATTCAAGGGGCAACAAAGGTAACACAGCAACAACAGAAACCACAAAGCAATACTTATCTTTTCGGAGGCAGTACGAACTTATGTGTAAATGTATGTTTGCAACTCACGCCAACGCAATGCTTCTGTGACCGCCAATATCTTCCTAGTTTGTACTGCATGTAATTGTGGCGACAACGTTGCATTCATCATGTGCCATCTCGATAAGCGTGGGCTGTCATGTTTCGCCATCTCACTCGATAACCAGAGTCGTAAATCAGCTTAGTATTCTCGACCATACCATGTGGCCAAGCCATTCGGGTATTTACTTCTCTGCCTTCCTCTTGTTCTCTTTCCTCCTCGATCTTGCCAGTTGTCAACAAGTTCTGCAATTTATTTCTTCTAATAACGTCACCCAACAAATTTGACTAAGTCTAATTTCCTTAACCAGGTTTATTATTTTAATTTGTTTCTTGTAGGATGTGCTCATTAGTATTTCTGTCTGTCTGTGGTATTCTTTGCATTTTCCTCAGAAACCACATTTCTACAGCCATCAGATGTTTTTTTTTTTTCAGCTTGACTACTTATTGTCCACGCTTCACATCCATACAAAAGTACAGACAACACTGCTAGCTTCCTAAACAATCCTCCCAAGGAAGATGCCCTGAAGGCTCATGCACACTTGTGATGCCGAGTAACCGATTATTTTCATGATTTCCGTTCGTGGAGCTCCTTTGTCAGATTCTTTTGATTTGTTAGGACTCCACTACTAGCCTTACCGTATGGATTGCATGCCCTGGGATTGACGCCTGGCCAAGCGTGTTGATGCCGTCTTCGAGAGCAAGAGACGAGACATTAAAACAAACTCCTCACGGGAACAGTGAGTAGAATCACTTGGCCATGCCATATAGGAGACTGAGCACGCATGGTAATACCCGGTGTGCGGGGATGTAGATCGTGATAACATAAGTGATTCACCGCCGACAGATAATGTATCGCCACATCTGATCATAATTTTGACAGAAGGACAATATTATTTCCATAGGAGGGGGAACCGTGTTATGTGTTTTGTTTCAATATATCTTCCGCAATTTCAGTGCTCTGTGAACGTAAATTCACATTATAATACATGTTCAATTGGTTGTGCACCATGTTTGATCAAAACTTACTTCTTTTTTTTTTTTTTTTTTTTTTGCATTAAATCAGATAACAAATCATATCATGATGGTTGTCGGTCTTAGACGATCACCAGAGTATCAGATGTGTCTGTTTTATTGTATTGATTATGCCATGTTGCATTACCACTGTGTCTTGCCCTTGCTCATTTCCAGTATCATATATTGTGTTCAGGGGACCTGGTGACCATGTTCTTCTACAGCATTGGTCATTTCTGTAGTCACGTTGTCTGTTGATCATTTCTGTAGTCACGTTGTCTGGTGATCATTTCTGTAGTCACGTTGTCTGCTGATCATGTCTGTAGTCACGTTCTCTGTTTATCATTTCTGTAGTCACGTTGTCTGCTGATCATGTCTGTAGTCACGTTCTCTGTCTGTAGTCACGTTGTCTGTTGATCATTTCTGTAGTCACGTTGTCTGTTGATCATTTCTGTAGTCACGTTGTCTGTTGATCATTTCTGTAGTCACGTTCTCTGTTGATAATTTCTGTAGTCACGTTGTCTGCTGATCATGTCTGTAGTCACGTTCTCTGTTGATCATTTCTGTAGTCACGTTCTCTGTTTATCATTTCTGTAGTCACGTTCTCTGTTTATCATTTCTGTAGTCACGTTATCTGTTGATAATTTCTGTAGTCACGTTATCTGTTGATAATTTCTGTAGTCACGTTGTCTGCTGATCATGTCTGTAGTCACGTTCTCTGTTTATCATTTCTGTAGTCACGTTCTCTGTTTATCATTTCTGTAGTCACGTTCTCTGTTTATCATTTCTGTAGTCACGTTATCTGTTGATAATTTCTGTAGTCACGTTGTCTGTTGATCATTTCTGTAGTAACGTTGTCTGTTGATCATTTCTGTAGTCACGTCGTCTGCACCTGGGTTCTTGCCGGATTTATGATGGTATATGGCATTCTCCAAAATTAGTGAATCTTTATTGTTATTGAGATATGTGACTTGAACCTTACCGTCTTAATAGACGATAGTTTGTAAACTGGAGTTATACCTCTCCATAGCACTAAGCCTAGGCTGGATTTAGAGACCATGTGTTACCCATGCAGCAAGATCCCTCTCTCGGCTTGCCTAGTTTACTCCAGAGGAAAGGTGACACCAATACATCTGGAACAAGACAAGCTGCAGAAGCTGTCGGATCAGCAAAAAGCAATGCTCTAACTGTCCGCTTATCGGAGCTTCGATCCTAGACCAGTTGCCAACCAAGGCTTAGGGACCGGTCCACCCTGCCATGACATTTATGCTTTGGGTTTAATGTCCTCGCACTAGAATAAGGTTTGTACCCTCCCAATTGCGCTCCTCCACCCGAAGCCGTTGGCATAATGTGAGGTGTTGGGTTTGGTGAGTGGCGCCCAACATTCGGCGCTAGAAGAAAACAGTTATATGGTGTACTTTTAATTAATGACTGTGCTGTGTTTTAAAATATTGCCGGTCCAAGTTTTGTATTTACCTATTATGTTTCAGAGGGTGAATACACAATTTCTACCGGCAATATTTTCAAACACTGCAGTCATTAAAAATACACCTTGTAGTACTGTTACTGTCATACGGTAGCTCAATATTGGGATATATATACATATATATATATATATATATAGCCTTCTTTCCTCCGTTAGTCTACGGGACACCCTTGGGCAAGGTGGAGTACCCGTTTAGCCCCCCCCCCCCCCAATCAGGGTTACGTGAAGCCATGGAAGCAGGTGGTGGATGAAGTGTGAGAGCAGCCGACAGATTGTTGTTGGTTATGGTCTTGCACTCTGCAGCGATAGGCAGATGATCTCATCAGCAGAGACAATGGCTATGGCCACCGACTAGTACAGTCACTGCCCAGAAGGAAAGCAATAGCAAACTACCTTCTGCAAAACTTGCCAAGAAACCATTACAACTATGACAGAAAACATAATAAGAAAGAGATCTGGTGGCGAGACCCCAGGCAGATCAGATAACACTGGAGAAGAGTGTGCACAGGGACCAGTACTAATAATCGTGATGACGGAGTTAATCCTGACTGTGTTACCAAGGAAATCACCTGTGACAGACTAAGAAACAGAGTGAGAATAGGAACGTGGAATGTGAGAAGTATGTATGAGGGGAAGCTTAAAGTAGTATGTGATGAGATTGAGAGGTTAAATATTCAAATTTTAGGAATTAGTGAACATCGCTGGAAAGGCAAGGGACATTTTACAACTGAAAATGGAAGTATTTTCATTTATTCTGGTAGAGATGTCGGAGGCCAGAGTGGAGTGGCATTTTGTTAAGATAAAACAACTGCAAAAGCTTTACTGGGATATAACCCAGTTAGTGATAGAATCCTCACTATTAGACTTACAGGCCGTCCAAAAAATACAACACTCGTACAGATATATGTTGTTGTTTGTCCATCAAGAATGATGATGACCATTCATTTCATCCAGTGGGGTTGAAGGTGTGGAGCCGTGGGTTCTAAGATGGCTGATAAGGCCTATTTTGGCTCGAAATGTTCTTTGACAATGTGGACAAAGAATGCTTGACGTCTCTGGAGGAGGATTTCCTGCAGTGTTTTTCTGTCCTGCCTTTTCTTCACAGCTCTTGCAGTCCTGGTTGCCTCACATAACTGCACCTTTGCGCAATGATGCACGACGAATTTCGGTCTCTGGCTGCAGCCTCCAGGTGTCATGATGATTCCAAAAGCATTCAGTGAAATTTTCAGAGTGTCTTTAAAACGTTTCCTCGGCCATTGGAGCGTTTACCACAACGCATTCGCTGTAAAAAATTCGTTTAGGGAGCGATCTGGCATAGTCAAGTGACCATAATCTGATTCTTCATCAGTAGAGTGTGGATACGGGTAGGATGCTCTTTCTAGGACTTCAGTGTCTGGAATCTTGTCTTGCCATTTAATCTTCAGTAGCTTCCTTAGCAGACTGTGTGGAAAATTTCCTAGCGTGTCGCGATAAACAGTCCAGATATATACACCTACTTCAACAGCAGAGGAGGACGAAATTGAAGATTTTTACAACACACTGAAAGACACATTAAATAAGATTGGTCATAATGATATAGCAATAATACTGGGAGATTTTAATGCAAAAGTAGGTACAGGAAGAGCTGAAAATGAGAGACACGTTTTAGGAAAATTTGTATTGGGAAATAGGAATGATGCAGGTGACAAATTAATTGAATTTTGCACATAAAATGAATTAACGGTAGCCAACATACTTTTTAAACAACACCAAAGAAGACTCTACACATGGACGTCCTCGGACAGTATTAGCAAAAATCAGATAGATTATATTTTAATACAAAGAAGATGGAGATCAAGCATAACATCTGCAAAAACCCTACGAAATGCATTGCAGACTGTGATACAAATCATCAGTTATTAGAAGCAGATCTGAAATTAAAACGCGAAAAGCTTACCCGAGGACTAAGGCCACTTCGTTTTGATCTCACAAAAATACCAGATGCATACACAGTAGAAGTTAGAAATCGTTTTGGGGTCTTGATGTCTGTACAAGAGGAAATGACACCTGATGAACTGGCAGTACAAGCTAGAGATATCTTGATAACTGCAGCCAAAGATTTAATTCCGACCAAGAAAAAGCAACTTAAGCCATGGATTACATCAGACACGTCAGAATTAATAAAACAACGAAGGGAACTGCAACAGAAAAGAGGTGAATCCGATAAAAGCAGGATGAAGTATAAATCTTTAATCTCTAGAAATAAAAAAGAACACAAGAAAAGGACAAAAATCAATATATGCAGGTAGGCCCCTGTTAACGTCGGGGTTACGTTCTTGGAAAACGTGACGTTAAGTGAAACGACGTATAGCGAAACACTATTTCCCATATAATTAAATGAAATACAGTGTATTTTGATGGTTGTTGATATTTATTGGCTAAATAGAGGTGGGTTGGAGGGCAAGTGGTAGAGTTATTGGGACGTAGAGGCATTAAATTCTGCCTCTTCATGTAAGGATGAAACTGTAACCTCTTCCTGTCTCCTTTCCTGGCTCTTCTCTGCTTGAACAAAAAATGTGTCCAATGTCTGCTGCACAGTAACCACCCTCCTCAGTATCAGCACTCGCCGCTTCACCTGTTGTCTGAATGTTGTGCATGGTGTGAACGCTTCTTAGAGCGCTCAAACCAACCACGACTCGCTCTAAAACTATCATCGGCACTACTATTACTGCTCTCACCCGCTTTCTTAGCTAGATCTTCATAGAGAGACTTGCTTTCTCTTGGATAACCATCTTGCTCACAGGCATATTCCGTTGGTTCTGGTCTTCAATCCAGACGGCCAATTGTGCTTCCATGTTCTCCATAAGAATACTTCAACTTCTGGTACAGTGATCTTGGAAGCACTCAAAGGGATTACGCTTTTAGCACCCTCTTTGATATTTGTCAGCACCTGCTATGAATTGTCCTTACTGTCGTTGGAGGTAAACCATGACTTTACCAATATCAACAGCCCGATCGCCAGCCTCAAAACGACGTTATGGCGAAACGTAGCGACGTAAAGTGAAGTTAGTCCCCTGTGTGACAACGACGTTATAGCAAAACGACGTATACCGAGGCGACGTATGGCGGGGCCTACCTGTACAGGATTGCTGTACCAGAATAAAGCAATATCATAAGACTGGAAGAGATTACGAAATGTTCAAAGAAATGAAGTTATTGACAAGAAATGTTCAACATCAACTGAATGTTATCTGTGACAAGATAGGAAATACCTTAACAGAATCTAGACAAATTCTAGAAAGATGGCGGGAGTACTGCAGTGGAATGTATGATATAAGTGACTGTGAGGATATGAATGAGATATTTGAGCCAACGACAGCAGAGTCAGAACCTGAACCCCCATTAGACGAAATTGCATGGGCTATAAAGAACCTGAAGAATGGTAAATCACCTCGATGTGATGAGATACCAGCTGAACTAATTAAAGCGGGAGGAGAAGAAAGCATAAAAATCTATCACGCATTATGTAAAAAAACATATGGTATATTGTCGTGTCTTCCTTTAAAGTGTCGTCCCTGGAGTGAGGGGAGTCAACACCCACATTATAATTTTTTTTCCCCTATCAATATCCTGGAGAATCCACCAGCTTCCGTCCAACACACTCCTTCAGTTCATGGACACCTTTTCCTCTCTCTATCACTGTCGTACTATGCCCCCTCTCATTCTTCCCCACGCAACATATTCAACAACTCTTGCTTCCAAAAAATTAATACAGATTAATTTATTAAAAGAAAAGTGTAATGTACGTGAGACGTGTATGCGAAGAAAATGTGTGATGTGTTCTATAATGTGTGCATGATCGGACCCTCAGATAATAGCATAGTCAGTTCATCCTTGCAAGGACACACCACAGCACGTTAAGTCAGAACAAGTCCATCCAGTGGCGTCACTTGGGTTGGTGTCACCCAGTGCGGTAAACTCTTGGTGTCACCCCTGTCAAGGTCTCACATCCGAGGTTGCGACGCGTTGTCTGTACCAACGCCAGACAACATAACAACACGCAACCCTGAGTGATGTTAAACACTGCAGAGAGAACGCGGCGTCTTCGACGACGCCCGGATAAGCAGCCAAGCACAGCAATTGAGCGAAGCTTAAACGACCGCTGGTCAGCAGTACACCCCGTGAACCTTGCAGGGGTCACACTAGCTGACGTGAGCGCCGACTGGCGTGTAGCGTGTAGAACGCCAGAACTGGCAGACGGGTTTAGGTGTTTGAATGGACAGGTCGCATGGGTATGCGAGGAGTGTTCGAATCTGCATTGAGAGCTAGCCTGTACGACAGTGGGAGACTGGTTCGAACGCTTGAATAGTTTGACTTGTAAGTGAGATGTTTATTGCTTGCATGTATTATTATGTATTGTAGTGATATTGTTCATGCCGTAATGATTGCTATGGATTGTCAGTGCGCGATGTTTGTGCGATAATAAATGCAGCGCATAAATAAAGCTTGTGAATAATACTTTCGGATATTCACTTCGTGTGATTTGATAGTTTGATATTGCTTCACACTTGCCAGAAAACGAGCTACTTATCTTGCTCTACGCAAGACTCTGACACCCCTCTAGACTTTCACCATGGTCTTCTTCCGGGTGTTCCTGTACCATATATAATCGCATATAGTAATGTTTGTAAAATAAGTCAAAAAGTTAATAAGGACATAAGAAAGAAAACAAATTGAACAATATAACTTCAATACTTCAGGTAAAACATAAATAAAGAACTTCGACAAACTCTGACAAAGTTAAATTTTTGTTATTTTGCTATGTCTGCTTTGTCAAATTTGCAATTTTTTTATTTTGGTGTCACCCCTTGATGGTGTCACCCGGTGCGGCCCGCACCCCCGCACCCCCTAGTGACGCCCCTGAGTCCATCTCACCCAGTGCTGTATCCCTCCTGCCGGACACCGTCTGTCATCTGTAGCTACCTGGTAATCCATCTTCCTGATCATCCGAAATAGATACTGTTTGTAATTACAGCTGATCATGGACCGGTTGCACACTACACATTATAAGTTCCTATCGTTCCTAAAAACTGTACGAATCCTTTGTTGTGTGTTCACTGTTATTGTTAATATACTTGATCCTAACTAGTGTCTATAAAGTCTCAAGTATGATGTCTTTTGTAATATTTCACTGGAATCTATCACACCATGTGACTTACATTTTAATGTTCTCGTTCCTTTAACAATGTTTGTATGATGTGTGACATATCAACAATCATCACCCATCCTAGGTGAACCTTAACACACAGGAATCGTTATATTGGTTGGCTCTTCTGAGCCAGGTTATAGTGAACCCTCCTGATTATGAGTCCAGCGTAAACATAATACCATCTTTCTTCTCGGACGTTTTTCATTTTCCGTAAGAAACATTTGAGTGTCCAACTGGTGTTCTTTTGAATTGGAGTTGAGCTTGTTTCAAAACCAGTGTTGAGCTTCCTCGTAACTGGCAGGGAACCTGTTAGAGAAACAACACATCTGGTGATAGCACTAGTCACTGATCTTACCGGCTGAGTGTAAGCCTATTGCCTTGCTCTGTTATTTTTCAGCTAACTAAACTTTGTCATAGAGCATATTAGCTCCTCACCTACGTCCGAATCAGGCTATGACAAGGAAAGACCCATAAACAGAGTGCAAAACTTCAGTGGGCAAACCACTGAAAGATCCCCCCCCCCCCCCCCCATTGGACACTTTCCCCATCTCCCAACCCATCTTAAATCTCTCAAAATATCACCCCGCTATCCTATTCATCCTAGCAGAGCCAATAATCACTTCACTACTCTAACTAGTTTTCAACTAACAGTGCTAATCATCACACTTTAGTTTTAACAAGGCTACTGCCTATATTAATTAGGACTAATTATACAATATGAACTACCTTAGGCCACACCGCAGTTCGGATCAAATCACATCTACATTTGCCATGACAGGCACGTGTAAAATTAAATTAACTTAATTCGCACACGTTAGACATTATTCCACTCCATAACTGCAGTGCCAAAGCACGTCCGCCTAAATCAACTGTTTGAGTTACACTGTCTCCCCCAATCATGTTTTTTTTCCAAACAGCCTTGAATTGTTCACGTGACGTTGTTGATGTCCTGCAGGTGTCCCAATGTTCCAATAACAAGCCCACACTTTCTGTCATGTGGTCACAAGCAAAGCCGCCATTTCGTTTGATGTCGGGAAATTCTAAATGACAGACGGGACTGTTTTATCTCCCGAGCCGGGCACTTCTGCTTGAATCCGACCTGTTTTTACTGTATTGTTAAAAAAACAATTGGGGCCCTGCAAACATGCCGTTTAATCAGATTGCCTGTATTATCCTCAACTGGTTAATCCACGGTGATTTTCGTGACATATATGGCCAAAAGATTGGAAGAGGACTATCTTCATTCCAATACCAAAAACGGGTAACCTGAAATTATGCACCAACTATAGAACTTTGCCCTGATCAGTCATGCAAGTAAACTTCTACTAAAAATCATAATGTGAAGACTTCGTAAGAAAATGGAAGAAGAGATTAATGTGGTTCAAGCTGGATTTAGACAAGGAAGGGGAACAAGAGATCGCATTATCAATGTGTGTTTAATAATAGAAAAGTGCAGAGAATTTAATGTAAACCTATTCTCATGTTTTGTGGATTATTCAAAGGCATTTGATTGTGTACAACATCAGAAACTTTGGGAAATCATGAGGAATATGGGCTTTCCAAAACATGTAATACAAATCATAAGAATGCACTATCTAGACCAACAAGCAACGGTTAGAGTAGATGGCGAGACATTAGACTGGTTTGACATCATGCAAGGAGTCCGTCAGGGGTGTGTTCTGTCCCTCTATATGTTTAATCTGTACGCCGAAAATATAATGAGAAATGTAAGAGATGATATAAACAGGGAGCTATATGATGCCCTAAATATCGGTGGTCATGACATACCAGAGATTCGGTATGCTGATGATACAGTTTTGCTATCCACAACACAGACTGGTATAGAAAACCTACTAGCCTCAACCCAACTGAATAGTGAAAATCACAACTTATATCTTAACATAGCAAACAGAAAGATAATGCATACAGATAAAACCACTATGGAGAAAGAAATGTATGTTAATGAGGAAAAATTGGAGGTGGTGGACAATTTTGAATATCGTGGGTCATTGATTACCAACAACGGTGATACAATGAAAGAAATTAAACGAACGATTATCAATTGCTCTTCAAAGACTAAAACAACTTAATAAATTATGGAATGGGACAGACAGAACTACAAAAATTAGATTTTTAAGAGCATGCATCGTTCCTTTTGCAACATACGCCTGTGAGACCTGGACACTTACTAAACAAGCTGAACAGCGCATAAATGCCTTTGAATATAAATGTTATAGACGAGTTCTAATAATATCTTGAGTAAAGAAAAGAACATATGCATCCATACTTCAAGAGCTGAATATTGAAGAAGGTTGGCTATTAAAGACAATAAAAAAAAAGACAATTGAAATATTTTGGTCACTTGAAACGTCACGAAAGTTTGGAGAGAACAATAATGGAAGGGTATATGCCTGGGAAGAGAGGAAGAGGAAGGCCAAAGAGAAGATGGGTGCAGGATGTGGCGGATGATCTCTAGATGGATGTATCAGACGCGGGACATCTTGCTTATGATCGAGAGGTTTTCCGGAAGGTTGTTACGGGAGCGAGGTTCTGCAAAGGACACGCTACTGAATGAATGAATGAATGAATGAATATATATATATATATATATATATATATATATATATATATATATATATATATATATATATATATATATATATATATATATATATATGGTTCCAGCAAATGTCCTTGGAAGTAAAGGCGTCAGAGCGATATCGACCACAGCAACCATCGAGTGCCGATTTGTCTATAAAATATGGGGCCACCAGCATACACTCATTACGCCACTAGGGCTTGTAAAAGGGTCATGAGTGACTTAATTACTGACCCCAAACACCAGACAGAGCACTAGTAAATCAAGGCAAGCAGTCGCGTTCTGGGCAGACAGTAATTGAGATTAATTGTCTGCATCGTAAGCGATAAACGCACCACTTTGTCCGGACTAAGCGAAATATTGCAGTGTGTTTATCGAACCGTGCAGCGAGTCTCAACTTGTGGCTACTGTTGTCCCACTTGAAAGTCCGATTCTCAAATTGGGGGGGGGGGGCATATTTCACCCCTGATGAGCATAAAATTATGATGATGAATAACCCAGTCACGGTGCTTGGGTAAAGTTCATAAGCGCTGATTCTCCCCTAGCAGAAGTAGACGGAAGCACAGAATAACGAAGACGATTACAAATCAACTACAAACATTCACTAATTTGTGCCTACACAAAACAGAAGAAATAAGATAGTATGACAGAATCACCAATGTGAAGCTCATGGAGAGAACTAGACACACACAAAAACAATGAACCAAGAGGCGAAGAAAATACGCTGGCACTAGAGAGGCCATTCAGTAAGACAGCTGGTGAATAGTATAACTAGAAATTAGTCAAATCCCAAAGGCAATGGAAGAGGAAGAAAGCTTAAAACGCTCGCAGAAGAGAAGTAGTCACAGAAGTGACCAACACGGCAAAGACATAGATAGAGCTATATGGGACAGCTAATGATAGGGGAGTTTGAAGTGAGCTGGTTGAGGATCTTTGCTCCAGTGGGTGATAGAGGGCAGAGGAAGGAGAAGAACTAGACGAGTGTGGTTGTTGAATATATATGTTGTGAGCTGTTGACCTTCCTCTTCCTATTTCCCCATCACTTTATAAATTGTCACTAGGTTGTGAAGCTTTTATTTTGTATAACATGCTCAACAAATCCCGACTGTCTGCAGCTTATTCCTCAATCAAAATACAGCTCTCATCTCCTCCCCCTACAGATCACCCCATTTGTGATAGATAGTTTGTCATAACTCGGCTTTGTCAAGACACTTGCAGCTGACTGTCTGCAGCTTATTCCTCAATCAAAATACAGCTCTCATCTCCTCCCCCTACAGATCACCCCATTTGTGATAGATAGTTTGTCTTAAATCAGCTGTGTCAAGACACTAGAACAAGGTTATAGATAGTTTGTCTTACCTCGATTTTGTCAAGACACTTGAACAAGGTGATGGATAGTTTGTCTTACCTCGGCTTTGTCAAGACACTTGAACAAAGCGATAGTTTGTCTTAATTCAGCTTTGCCGAGACAGACAGACAGACAGATAGACAGGCAGACAGACAGACAGACAGACAGACGGACGGACGGACGGACAGAAGGTCAAAAGCGCACACAATACCGGGTTAACTATACCAACATTTTCCGTGATTCTCAAAACCTACTTGTGACCCCCATTTCCATTCCTATAGAATAAAGACAAGGTCCCTGGAGCTTAGGATGAGAACCTCTGCACAGAATAGATGAGTCTATTTAACGATCGAATACAATATTATGTGTCCATAAACCGGGTTTACGATTAACAGAATCTGGCAGATCCTGTGTTTTACTGGCCACGTGAAAATTATCTGCGTTTTGTTTGTTTTTTGATTTGCTAACTGTTCGAATTCCGTTTGTGGAACGGTGCCAGCTGTTGCGGCAAGCACTTGTTTTTAATTTCCATGCACAGAGGATTTAATTACAAAGGTATTGTGTGTGTGTGTGTGTGTGTGTGTGTGTGTATGTGTAAGGGGTGCGTGCGCGGGTGTGTGTGTGCGTGCGTGGGTACGTGCGTGCGTGCGTGCGAGTGAGTGAGTGGGTGGGTGGGTGGGTGGGTGAGTTAGTGAGTGAGTGAGTGAGTGAGTGAGTGAGTGAGTGAGTGAGTGAGTGAAATACTTGCTCAGGTCACGACAGACTGAAATGCCTCATTCTTAACTGACCAAGTGCTGAAAGATAACATATTGTTACATGTGACCTCCCACATTTAAACAGAGGGACGATATATCGCCATACTAGGGTCATCGTGCTATTTGTTGTGTTTCGTGGTCGTGCTATCTTCCACAATGTCAGAGCTCATGGAGTGGAATTGTACAATATAAAACTTGTTTATTTAACTGTGTACTATTTTTGGTCCAAAACTAGTTTTTGTTCGGCACTGGATCAGTGAATAAACTAAAGATATTATATAGAGGTGAATGTAATTGTGAAACAGGAAACATGACAGCTTCACATTTGCGGTTGGAGTGTCCAACATATGCAGAATAGGGAACACTATTTTGTGAGTGGTCTCGGGTTATGGTGTCCGCCTCGAGTACTGGAGGTCCCGGGTTCAGGCCCCGGTGAAGACCGGGATTTATTTTAAAAATCCACTTGGACTTCCAGTAATAAAATTTCCCCTGGTCTCTGGGTAGTGAGATCGGACGCCCGTGTGTATTGTTGTGCACGTAAAAATCCCTTGGCAGTTGGAAATCGAAAAAGAGTAGCCTAACGGCGCTGCCCGGGCAAAATTTCGAGTTAAAAATCTACCCAAGTATTTCAGGATCCTCGCCGATGCAACGGAGTTCGTGCATTGAGCTGAATTTCTCCAGACTCAGGTTTGAGTTAGGAGGAAAACGGAGCACTTATGGGTTAAACCGTGTGCCGTGATGTTGATCCAACGACTAAACGACTAAACTAAACTAAACAATCGCTTTATTTTAGGACAAATGTTATGGGGATGTCAACAAGGTTCAGTTGGCAGTTGCTTCCTTTGGAATGGTTCTTACTGACGTTTGAGGGTGGACGAAGAACGAACGAACGAACGAACGAACGAACGAACGAACGAACGAACAAACTTTATTTTCAAAGGGTTAAGAATTGCGCACGCAGGCCCGTCTAACATTCTGTTCTTCTATCACTCTCTTTCATACATTATTTCATTCACACATCGTTAGGGTAAATGAGAATAACAACAACATAAGATGCGCATTATAAAGGCATGGGGGAAATGCAAAAATCAATACTACATGACTCAGTAATATTAATGAATGATGTGGCAGTTGTTATTAGCTATGGGGAATGTACTGGTCTAACACAGGGGGACTGGTTGTTATACTAGGGTTTTATTATTATTATTATTATATTATTATTATTATTATTATTATTATTATTATCATCATTATTATTAAGGGGGAGGTAACCCGTTCTGAGATAGTGTTTGAATAATTTGCTATTATATGTAAAGGGGTTAATTACTTGTGGAAGATTGTTCAACAGCGGAGTACGCTAAGCTCGTTATGTATAAGTCTATCCTAGGAAGAAGGAAAGAAGCCAGGTGGTATTTATATCATCGTCATCATGTGCCCCACCAGCTGGCGTAAGAGTTCATGTCTCTCCACAGACATCGATTCTTGATAGTCTGGATCAACTCTGCTGACGTTATCCCTCCATGCCACTGTCTCTGAGTATCCAGCATCTCTCTGCCTGCGTCTGCCTCTTTTCCCACTGATCTTTCATTGTGTCGCGATGTTTTCCAATGTATTTCTTATTACATGACCACACGTGAAGTTTGTCTCTGGCTTTGTACGAGGGGAAGTCAATAAGTAAGTCACAAATGGCTGTTGAAAAATAATTAAATATCATAACAACTTGAAACTAATTTATTTTTATACATACATTGTCCCTTTATTTCTCAACATAATTTCCACCAACATTGATGCACTTATCCCATCGTTTTATGAGTCCTCCCAAATCGGCTGCTCAGAACTGCGTTCTCTGTTTTCTAAACCACGTTTTCACTTCACATTCAACTTCGACGTCATTCGCGAAATGTCTCCCGCCAGGTGGGTTTTCAGTGGACCAAAAATGTGGAAATCGCTAGGGGCTAAGTCGGGGCTGTAAGGTGGATGTTCCAGAACTTCCAACCTTAGTTGGCTAATTTTCTCCTGAATTAATCGAGCCGTATGTGGTCTGGCATTGTCATGAAGAAGCAACTACTCCTTAGTCAGCAGTCCTGGACGTTTTCTTCGAATTGCATCATGAATGCATCGATAGAACTTCACAGTACGATTCAGAAATCACATTGTCACATTTCTTCTTGAAATTGGTTAAAAGCACTCCTTGACAATCCCAGAACACTGTCAGCATAACCTTCCCTGCTGATGGCTGTCGGATATTTTTGGGACAATCTCAAAGAGATAGAGGACAAGTCAAGTTCCTCGTTCCCAATGTGATTCCTGCCCGTTCTAATTAAGTTAACCTTTAATGTCTCAGTTGCTTGAGTCCATAAATAGAGTCTCGGAGAACCAAGGAATACCTCTAGGAAACCAAATTAAAAGTTTTCCCTTACAACCAACAATATCCTATTGGTGGTTCCTTGCCTCTCCTGTCTCAGTTAATTAATTATTGTACTAGGGTTTGTTTTAATTAAACAACTTAACTACGACAAGAAAAACACTCAATAGATGACATGACCTCAATTTTATGATTTAATAAACATAAATCGGGTTATTGATCATTACATTTAAAAAAAACACAATCCAATTCAATACAAAAAGGTCATATACAAATATATCTATAACTATACATATATCATTGATGTACCAAATATAATATCCATATCACCAGCTATATATCTGTCTTTCTATTACATTTACTGCTCATCTTCTACGGGCATATGTGTAAACTGAAAAAAAAGAACTGTATACACTCCGGTTTCTCCACTTCCAGGTTTGTGAATCCCTGCAACAAGCAGTCTATGACAATATCTATGTTACTTGTTCTTAGTGTTGATCTGGTCCAGGTCTGAGCAGAATATTGGCTCTAGTTCTCCCCTTTCAGGTTCAAGGATAAATTATCTATGTTACCTGTCCTACATGGGTAGAGGAAAATCTTGCAGGTGAATAGCTTTCTGCACTACTCTATCAAAGGGCATCACTCAAACGAGGTGCTTCACTCTATCAGGGTGCTTCACTCAACAAGGTGCTTCACTCAACAGTCAGGTCTGGATCTAGATGGATCTAGCCACTACCTGAAATTCCAGCATCAAACATATATCTACTGATATCATCAATATGACCATCAGAAATGGAACGCTGTACACTTTCAAGAAAAAAAAAACAAGTAAAATCAATAAAGAGAATTTTGATCCTAGGGAAAAATAAACAGTAGAGGAAGAGGGTTTTGGTGTTCTCAAATAGTTATCAACCCATAATGGTTTCTCTCCATCCAATCCTTCATTATAGGCCGCTCAAGGTTTAGACTAGCCGATACGCAGTGTCATCTTCACCCACGCCTGTCATACATGGTCCTCCAGGTTGAGTAATACCTTGATCGAATTGGAATTTGACAACTATGTTCACCATTCTCTTCTGTACATAATTATTTTCTCTAGATCTCCTCTCATTAAAGAAAAAAGTCTCATACATTTAGGATTTTAAATTCATTCCCCATTGCAATGAGTATTTGCTTATAAGCAATATAAGTACATTATGTTATCATCTCTTGTATAACATTCAGGTGAATTCTTGCTGGTCAAAAGTTTCAAGGGAAATATATTCTCTCCTCTTCACCAGTGTATATACTATGCCTTTACCTCATTCATCATCATCATCATCATCATCATCATCATCATCAGATCATCATTATCATTATTCAGGACACAAAACTATATGATTGTAACCTGAGTTACATGGAATATGGAGTGGTGTCATTCTTAGGAGTGCACTAAATTAGTAATTAGTGTATGGGTTAATATTAACATATTCTCTTCTGATAGATATGACATTATACATCACAGTGCCTCTTTCATGAGATTGATTGATTGATTGATCAACTCCTTCTCAATATGTCTCTTCTTCTTACTCAATTCAAATTCATTCACCAGAAATCATAACCATATTGGCATGTATGATACATAGGCATCCTGATGTGATTTACACATATAAATTCACATATGCAACTCCAATGAAATCATATTGGAACCTCACTCAATCCACAGTCATTCATCAGAAATTCTAATCATATTTGCATGTATGATAAGTTGGCATATTTATGTGATTTACAAATGATAAACTCATATATTCACCACCAATGAAATCATAATGGAACCTCACTCATTCCACCATCATTCATCAGACATCATAATCATATTTGCATGGATGATATGACTCACAAATGATAAATTCACAGATGTAACACCAATGAAATCACAATTGAATTCACCACATGCTTGCTCCCAAACAACACACAAGATTATGATAGCATATAGAAAAATATTTAACTATACCATGTGCTCATGTACTTTTTCTATTACAAATTACACTAATTTCTCCTACTAGTGCTTGCACATTTAAAATAGTTCCTTATTACTGATCTAATTATTTTAACCTTCTAAATCCTAAGTTAATCATACACTCCTAAATCATCTGCTGATTTAGTTTAACTACTTAAGAAGTAAAAAGGTACAACCTAGGTCTAATGCTTACACATTAAATCAGGTGTTTAACTAGAAGACCAAAAACAATTCACTATGATTTATCCTAGTTTACAGTTTATCCATAAACTACGATAACTGAATATAATACTTAAGCTCTCCTAAATAAGTTCTTAAGAACTAACCACATGCTTCTAACACATCAACTCACCAACTTCTGGAAAAGGGTAATTTACTACAGTAATAAGAAATTGTGCTTACCTTCATTCTATTTGAATGACTTCAAACACGAAGACAACAGATTTTAGGATCCTAGACTCGGATTTTTCCCTCCAAGTTCTCCGACTGCTTATAGGCTGGTATTTTGTTTCTTCTCACAACTTGATTTTATCTTTCAATGTTGAGGTTGTAGATACTGCCATGCCGTCAGTCACAGTGGCCCTTCTTCTGCCTCGTGTTCGGGTTGGTGTACACACTAACTCTCAGTCGGCTTGTAAGCTATTTTAAAGCCTTTTTGGTCCTCGCTTGGCTATGACGTTATGATCAATCCCGAAGCTCCTTTCATACTATCTTTAGCACATCATCGTCCTGATTCGGGATCCGTGCTATTTCCAACTTGGGGTGATTGTAGATTTAACCGTTGTCCAATTTGAAAATGAGTATGTCGTTGCTGTTTCTTGTTGTTGTAGTAAACTGGGATTGTAAAGGGGGGGGGGGGATATTAACAGTGACGTGACGGCTTGCAAGAATTATACTACTATGGCGTAACCTTGAATTTTTGGACACAAGGCGAAGAAGGATGTTTCCATTGCATTGAAGCACGATTTGATTCGGGCTGGTAGTGATGAACCCATGATTCGTCCCCAGTAACAATCCTGTTCAGCATGTCTTCTCCTTCATCTTCGTATCGACAGAGATGATGCAAAGACCGGCCAAATCGGTTCGTTTTGTGTTCCTCCTGCAATTGTCTGGGTACCCACCTTGAGCACACTTTCTTAAATTTCAATTGATCATGCATTATGTTGTATGCTGAACCACGTGAGCACCCTATTGCAGATGCTACAGTACCCACCTTGAGCACACTTTCTTAAATTTCAATTGATCATGCATTATGCTGTATGCTGAACCACGTGAGCACCCTATTGCAGACGCTACAGAGTCTATCGTTACTCGCCTGTCACCTCTAATCATCTCCTCCACCCGCTGCACGGATGCTTCTGTTGCAATCTCAACAGGACGTCCTGATCGGAATTCATCAATAATTTTAGAGCGTTCTTGAGAAAATTTTCTACCCAGCTATGCACGGCTTTACGGGACAAACATTTTTCAGCACAAATAGGAAACATTTCCTTACGAATGTCCTTTGCTTGCAGTCCTTTTTCCCACAAGAAGCGCACAACAGCACGTTGCTCTTTGGTTGTACACTCCGTAAGTACAGTCGTCATTTTGTTTATGCGCCGCGCATGCGCATGAGACACCTAGCGCCACCTGACGAACGGGAATATAAAGTTCAATGTTGCTGTCACCTAATGACACCTGTAAAAAACACCAACTACATTTATCTGAGATCCCACAGAACTGTGTGACTTACTTATTTACTCGCCCTCGTACATAAATGTCTACTTTCTTATAGTTGTTCATACATGTCTACTTTTTTATAGTTGTACATAAATGTCTACTGTCTTATTGTTGTACATAAATGTCTACTGTCTTACAGTTGTACATACATCTCTACTTGCATGAGCATTTTATTGCTAACGATGCATGTCCGTTGCAGAAGGTTTCGATCAACCCCAGGTTGGCTGTCTAGGCAATTTTACATTCAATAGCTTGCCATTGCTTTCTGAAAGAGACGTCGACGTTCAAGGTTAGCTGACAGATGTAAGGGTTGAACCCCAACCACAACAATAGCTAGGTATGAATCCTGTCCATATTCTATAGTTGTGGATTCAGCTGCATCATAGACCTGACTACAGATGGCACCATTTTAGGAGCTGTCGTCATTTTGAGGTGTGAGTTCGAATCTTCATGTGCTCACAACTTCCAGTATCTATATTGTTTTCAGAAAGCCGCGGTGGTGCTGTGGGCTTCAGAAATGTATGTTAACCAATGATAGGACAACATCGAATTTGTAGATAAGTGAACAGCGTTCACAAATCGGGCAGGCCTAAGATATAGGCCACAAAATATAGACCAGAAAATAAAAGCCAGAAAATAGATATTAGAAAATAGATGCCAGAAAACAGATACCAGAAAATAAATGCCAGGAAATAGATACCAGGCAATACGATGTCAGCGAAAAAAATGCCAGAAAATATATGTCAAAAAATATATGCCAGAAAAAATATACCAGAAAATAGATGTCAGAAAATAGATTCAAAAGAATAGATGTCAGAAAATAGATGCCAAAAAAAAAAAAAAAAATAGAAAATATGTACCAGAAAAAAATATGCCAGAAAATAGATGCCTGAAAATAAATGCCAGAAAATATTTGCTAGGAAATAGATGCCAGAAAATAGCCCGGAAAGTGAAATCAAAAGGTGATGGGCGTGATACTGATGACGTCACCCACACACTTACGGGGAAAGCACCAGATACCTAAGAGAGCTGAAGGCGGGTCAAAGGGTTCTCAGCCTACTTGTCCCTGGGGTCTACTTGTCCCTGGAATCTACTTGTCCATGGGGTCTACTTATCCATGGGGTCTACTTGTCCCTGGGGTCTACTTGTCCATGGGATCTACTTGTCACCACCAGAGTCTACTTGTCCCTGGGGTCTACTTGTCCCTGGGGTCTACTTGTCCATGGGGTTTACTTGTCCCTGGGGTCTACTTGTCCCTGGAGTCTACTTGTCCATGGGGTTTACTTGTCCCTGCGGTCTACTTGTCCATGGAGTTTTCTTGTCCCTGAGGTCTGCTTGTCCCTGGGGTCTACTTGTCCCTGGAGTCTACTTGTCCATGGGGTCTACTTAGCCATGGGGTCTACTTGTCCCTGGGGTCTACTTGTCCATGGGATCTACTTGTCACCACCAGAGTCTACTTGTCCCTGGGGTCTACTTGTCCCTGGGGTCTACTTGTCCATGGGGTTTACTTGTCCCTGCGGTCTACTTGTCCATGGAGTTTTCTTGTCCCTGAGGTCTGCTTGTCCATGGGGTCTACTTGTCCATGGGATCTACTTGTCCCTGGGGTCTACTTGTCCCTGAGGTCTACTTGTCCCTGGGGTCTACTTGTCCATGGGGTCTACTTGTCCATGGGGTCTACTTGTCCCTGGGGTCTACTTGTCCCTGGGGTCTACTTGTCCATGGGATCTACTTGTCACCACCAGAGTATACTTGTCCCTGAGGTCTACTTGTCCATGGGGTCTACTTGTCCCTGGGGTCTACTTGTCCCTGGGGTCTACTTGTCACCACCAGAGTCTACTTGTCCCCGGGGTCTACTTGTCACCCCAGAGTCTACTTGTCCCTGGGGTCTACTTGTCCCTGGGGTCTACTTGTCCATGGGGTCTACTTGTCCCTGGGGTCTACTTGTTCATGGGGTCTACTTGTCCCTGGGGTCTACTTGTCCATGGGGTCTACTTGTCCCTAGGGTCTACTTGTCCATGGGGTCTACTTGTCCATAGGGTTTACTTGTCCATGGGGTCTACTTGTCCATGGGGTCTACTTTTCCAGGGGTCTTCTTGTCCAGGGGTCTACTTGTCCATAGGGTCTACTTGTCCATGGGGTCTACTTGTCCATGGGGTCTACTTTTCCAGGGGTCTTCTTGTCCAGGGGTCTACTTGTCCATGGGGTCTACTTGTCCCTGGGGTCTACTTGTCCATGGGATCTACTTGTCACCACCAGAGTCTACTTGTCCCTGGGGTCTACTTGTCCATGGGATCTACTCGTCACCACCAGAGTCTACTTGTCCCTGGGGTCTACTTGTCACCGAAGTCTACTTGTCACTTGGGTCTACTTGTCACGTGGGTCTACTTGTCCCTGGAGTCACACAGAGAAGAGAGGACAATGAAGTGGCAGTTGGAAAATACGCACTGTACCGCACCGAAAGGGGTGTAAATGTATGTCCCAGAATTACCCACGCTATAGTGTTTTATAAGGGCAAGTTAATACTAACGTTAGCCATTACAGATGCCCATTCGGCCTATTATTTCCCATTACCGTGGTGTTTCACAGCGTAATACTACAAGAGCACTCCTGGTTTTTTGGCCCTTGTCCGAGAAAGTTAAGTGTGTTCTCCACTACCCCAAAGATCTCTGCACGTTGTCATTCTTGTCATTTAAAAATAAACGCGTAGTGCGGACTGAGAATCGAACCCGCTTTATTTGCGATATAGGCAGACGTTGTAACCTCTAGTCTACCTCCGGGCTTCTACTTCTTCATTTGATCTCCCACATAAATACAGGCCCTCGGTCATCTCAGACTAAGGAGTCTGTTTTTGCTACCTCCTTCAACTCCCCCCATGTCCTCTAGTCTCCTTATCTTTCCTCTACTTCTGTGATTCAAGATCTGTCCATGACCTGCAGCCGTACCTCAGTCACAATGTTGCGGAATTTGTATTCAATCTTAATTGAGTTTTAGACAAAATGGTCGCCCCCGGGAATAATGACCCTTCCGGCTGTTTAGAAACCATAGAACCGCGTTGAGAGGTAATTGGTGAGGACGAAACTATCAGATTCATTGGAGAAAGCGGGTGTCACGAAAAGTGCAGGATATCGTAGGAGCATTCTGTGGCATGTTTCTTCTTCTTCTTCTTCTTCTTCTTCTTCTTCTTCTTCTTCTTCTTCTTCTTCTTCTTCTTCTTCTTCTTCTTCTTCTTCTTCTTCTTCTTCTTCTTCTTCTTCTTCTTCTTCTTCTTCTTCTTCTTCTTCTTCTTCTTCTTCTTCTTCTCCTCCTTCTTCTCCTCCTCCTCCTCCTCCTCCTTCTTCTTCTTCTTCTTCTTCTTCTTCTTCTTCTTCTTCTTCTTCTTCTTCTTCTTCTTCTTCTTCTTCTTCTTCTTCTTCTTCTTCTTCTTCTTCTTCTTCTTCTTCTCCTCCTTCTTCTTCTTGTTCTTCTCCTTCTTCTCCTTCTCCTTCTTCTTCTTCTCCTTCTTCTTTTTCTTCTTCTTCTTCTTCTGCTTCTTCTTCTTCTTCTTCTTTCCCCTTCGTCTTCTTCTCCGTCGTTATCGTCTTTGTCTTGTTCAGATGAATAGTTTCTCCAGACACCTACATGGTCAAGGTTCATCATCTCACTCTATCACCAGAGTCGTGGATCAGCTCCGTGTTTTTGACCCGTTTGTGCCACATGGTCAAGCCCTCCAGTTATTTATCCCTCTGGTTTCCCTTTTCCCTTTTCCTTAAAAAAAAAAAAAATTGCCAGTTTTCACTAAGTTTTCCAGTTTAATTCAAAACATTTTATGTTTAAATTAAATGTAGCTGTGAACGGATTTCTAGTCTGTCCATGTGACAGTCGGGTTGTAAAACCAGGCTAATGTAATGTGTGTTTCTTGAAACTGTCAGCTGAGCGTGGTGCCTCGCTTCTCACACGGCTTACGGCTGGCAGAAGGGTTTGAGGGAGAAGAACTCGCGAGAGACGCACATTCCAAACACGGCTCTGGAGACAGTTCAGATTGTTCGAGCCATTCCTGAGAATATTTGTCGGTTGTTGCGATATCACGTCCACATGGTCCAATGGTTAAGAGCTCTCGCTCTTAAACTTCCGATGCACTAATGGCGAGATAGGTGGTTCAACCCCGGCACTGACATTAAGTTGGACGTTGACTTCTGCTTTCCAGAAAGCAATTTCTAACTACTGAACGTACACTTACTTTGAAAATCGGCTGGGAGCTGATCCCAACATTCTGGGAAGGATATGCAACATTTGTTGTAAGTATCCACGTATATTGCAACATTTGTTGTAAGTATCCACGTATATTGCAACATTTGTTGTAAGTACCCACGTATATTGCAACATTTGCTGTAAGTATCCACGTATATTGCAACAATCCTTGTAAGTATCTACTATATTGCAACATTTGTTGTAAGAATACACGTATTTTGCAACATTTGTTGTAAGTATCCACGTATTTTGCAACATTTGTTGTAAGCATCCACGTATATTGCAACATTCGTTGTAAGCATCCACGTATATTGCAATATTTTTTTTAAGTATCCACGTATATTGCAACAATCCTTGTAAGTATCTACTATATTGCAACATTTGTTGTAAGTATCCACGTATTTTGCAACATTTTGTTGTAAGCATCCACGTATATTGCAACATTCTTGTAAGCATCCACGTATATTGCAATATTTGTTGTAAGTATCCACGTATATTGCAACAATCCTTGTAAGTATCCACGTATTTTGCAACATTTGTTGTAAGTACCTACATATATGGCAGGGGTGTCTTGAGCCTGAGGAATTAAGGCATTTAAGGCCGACTGGCTAGCGCAGTGGCCATGCTACCCTGTTTTATGTGTTGAGAAATCTAGGATATCATTCTGTTAGTGATTGACGAAATAATGGACAGTGTCCGAAATATTGCAACTGCTCTTTGGTGACACAAGTACACGTTTGTGTACTACCTCTTTGATTACAAGATATTTCTGATAAAAACACTTTAGCGTCAGAAGTAGGTAAAATATTAACAATGTATAGCTGACGGAGTTAAAGTAATTATGTGCAATTGATAGCGTTAAAGTATGTGCAATTGATAGCGTTAAAGAATTACTTATGTGCACTGATGGCGTTAAAGTATTAATGATGTGCAACTGATGGCGTTAAAGTATTACTTATGTGCAACTGATGGCATTAAAGTATTAATGATGTGCAACTGATGGCGTTAAAGTATTACTTATGTGCAACTGATGGCGTTAAAGTATTAATGATGTGCAACTGATGGCGTTAAAGTATTAATGATGTGCAACTGAAGGAGCTAAACTGACATACAGGATGGAGACAAATAGCGTAGCAATTCGGTCACAGCAGGAACAAGCAATAAATATAACAACACTGAAGGATTAATGATGATGATGATAATGGTGACGATGATGGTAGTGATGATGATGATGATGATGATGATGATGATGATGATGATGATGATGATGATGATGATGATGATGATGATGATGATGATATAATTTCGTTATGATATAGCGGGGATTTATTGTATATTATATGTAATTATTTACTCCAGTACAGTTGTTGGAGTGGGAAATCCCATATGGAACTGGTCACTACGAACTGTTAGAATGGGAATTCCCATATGGAAATCAAGCCTATAAGGGCAATCGGTGATGGTTCTGAAATACCGGGTGTTTGTAAAGTCTCACTACATTTGTATCTAGAACAAATTTGAAAAATGATGTACTTGATGTCATCAAAGAATGTCCTCCTCAGTCCATCGTGAAGCAATATGCAGCGAATGGCTGTCGTCTGCTGGAGTAATACTTTGCATTCCAAACAGAATGTTGTTATCAACGGAAGAAATAAATGTTTCAAATTTGTTCTACATACAAAGTGTGATGAGAGTTTACAAATATTCGGTATAACCAACCAGTTGGCAACGGCAACAGTCAGCAGCCACATCCTTCAATATCTGCTTGTAGAGACCGAGTACTTACCGACCTGTCCTGAGAGTCGTGGCGTTGATTAGTTGTCATAAATTAACAGCCGTTGCTTCTCTCAATTACTTGCGGCCATTACCCCAAATGGACGACAATCCCGTAATAAACGTGGTAATAAAACATAATAAACCTGTGAGGGTTAAACCATGGGCGGCGGCATTTGCGGCTGACTCAATCACAAGAATATCATTCTGAGCAGGTGTTGAACCCTAATATAACTTCTCCTTGTGGTTGAACGGGGTAGGGGTAATGGTGAAATCGAATCAACGAATTCTCTCAAACAGTAATTACAGAAGCGAAAAGTGTTGTTGTTGTTATGTTGTTGTTATGTCGTTGTTGTTGTTGTTATTTTGTCATTGTTTTTGTTATGGTGTTGTTGTACTGGTTATGTTGTTGTTGTGTTGTTGTTTTGTTTTGTTATTTTGTTGTTGTTAAGTTGTTGTTGTTGATGTTGTTATGTTGTTGTTTTTATTTTGTCATTGTTTTCGTTATGGTGTTGTCGTTGTGGTTATGTTGTTGTTATGTTGTTATTGTTGTTGTTGTTGTTTTGTCATTGTTTTCGTTATGGTGCTGTCATTGTGGTTTTGTTGTTGTTGTTGTGTTGTTGTTGTTGTTTTGTTTGTTTGTTGTTGTTGTTGTTGTTGTTAAGTAGTAGTAGTAGTAGTAGTAGTCGTAGTAGTAGTAGTAGTAGTAGTAGTAGTAGTAGTAGTAGTAGTAGTAGTAGTAGTAGTAGTAGTAGTAGTAGTAGTAGTAGTTGGTGTTGTTGTTGTTGTTACGTGGTAGTAGTAGTAGTAGTAGTAGTAGTAGTAGTAGTAGTAGTAGTAGTAGTAGTAATAGTAGTAGCAGCAGTAGTAGTAGTAGTAGTAGTAGTAGTAGTAGTAGTAGTAGTAGTAGTAGTAGTAGTAGTAGTAGTAGTAGTTGTTGTTGTTGTTGTTGTTGTTGTTGTTGTTGTTGTTGTTGAATAAGAGAGACATAGTTTGCAAAGGATTTTTTTTACTGCGCCCGGATATCTCCATGGGGGATTCAGCCTTCTCCAATATGAGAATTCGATTACACTGCACGAATCTCCGGCTAGAATTCAAGTGTGTGTAACCAGAACCATTTATTGTTTAAACATAATCATTTGTGAATGGGTTTTCTCATTGTAACATGTTGCCAGGGCGCGCATGTTCGGTCTGCTGAGTTGGAATTCCCGGTACCGAGGCATGTTTGACGTGCCCGCCGTGTTCATGTGTCTCTCAGTTTCTCGCCCTGATCTGAGAAAGCTAGCGTCAGATCCACTGCCCGGAGATCAGATGGATGAGTATATCAGTCTGGGGTTTCCTATTTGGAGAAATCCATAGTGACCCCCCCCCCCCCCCCACCCCCGTCAATTGTAGGAAAAGTGCTCTAGTTGAAAGCGAGTATTTCACTTCTTTCTAATCTGTTAGCGGTTATCCTTCCACGACACAAGGACTAGGTGCTTCTGCCCAATGTTATGTTATGTTATGTATATGTTATGTTATGTTATGTATATAAGAATGACGTCACTGTATATTAGGCATTTTCATGCGTGCTCAGCCCTCCGATGCAGCCGTCATCCCACAGTATTTCTGCTCACTGTTCCCAAAAGGAGTTGGTTATGGTATCTCCTCTCTTGACCTCAGTATCGGCACTGATGTGCTTGACCAGGCTTCTCCTGCAGTTCGTGTAACCGGTCTAGCGTCGAGGTCTCGTCAGTACCCGCCAGCCATATCCGTACTGCATTAATTATATCAGCCTTGTCCCTGCTTGTTCCCGTGTGTAGTGGTCCATTATTTACCATAAAATTTGGTGGAACTGCGGTAAAGCTGTGAAAGTTTAAACAATATATAATGACACAAAGTAGTGCAGCTTTACATAACAGAGTTACGACACATACAGAACGTTGCGGCGGTTAGCCTTCATCAGCAAACAAACACATTCACAAACACAACATACAGTCAAGGAGAACTCCTGTGACTACATTAGAAGGTGATGACAGGACGAGAGGAACAAATGCATGGAAAAATGGAAGCAATGAAGAGAAAATGAGAATTGACAAAATGTTAATTGAAAAGAATGTTAGTCGAAGAAAATGTTTAATAGAAAAACTGTTTATAGAGAAAAAAAACTGTATACTCACCTCACGTACGGACCTGTGAATGTTTACGGAAATCTCAGGTGTATTTTTATAACGGTGCTGGATGTTACGGTACAGTGAGCACATAGAAAGAAGGGGGCGGGGTAGGAGGCGTGTAAAATTGACCACGACCCCATTGTGTTGTTGGTCTGGGTGGACTGGTGTGTAGGAACACGCGTACTTACATAGACACACTTCAACTGACAAAATGCTAGTGTATGTGGACATGCAAGAAGAGAGAGAGGTAGAGAGAGAGAGAGAGAGAGAGAGAGAGAGAGAGAGAGAGAGAGAGAGAGAGGAGAGCGAGAGAGAGAGAGGACGAGAGAGAGAGACAGACAGAGAGAGACAGAGAGAGGAAAAGTGCCTGCGACCTACTACATGGGGTATATTGTAACCTACGAAATAGTCAGTATGGTTGCTAGTCATACAACGCGCTTCAGGAGCCCCTCGCCCAGTCCTAGAGTTGTTGGGGTTGTGTAAGATCCAACCACTGGCAATGCACGTGAAGAAGGTATGCACAGAGAAGTCAGATGTAAGAGGAGAGAGAGAGGGAGAGAGAGAGTGAGAGAGAGAGCGCGACTCACTCTCTCTCTCCCTCTCTCTCTCCCCCCTCTCTCCCTCCCTCTCTCCCTTTCTCTCTATCTCTCTCCCTCTCTCTCTCTCTCTCTCTCTCTCTCCCTCCCTCTCCCCCTCTCTCTTCTCCCTCTCTCTCCCTCTCTCTCCCACTCTCTCCCCCTTTCGCGCTCTCTCTCTCACTCTCTCTCTCCCTCTCTCTCTCCTCTTACATCTGGCTTCTCTGTGCATACCTTCTTCACGTGCATTGCCAGTGGTTGGATCTTACACAACCCCAACAACTCTAGGACTGGGCGAGGGGCTCCTGAAGCGCGTTGTATGACTAGCAACCATACTGACTATTTCGTAGGTTACAATATACCCCATGTGGTAGGTCGCAGGCACTTTTCCTCTCTCTGTCTCTCTCTGTCTGTCTCTCTCTCTCGCTCTCCTCTCTCTCTCTCTCTCTCTCTCTCTCTCTCTCTCTCTCTCTCTCTCTCTCTCTCTCTCTCCCTCTCTCTCTTCTTGCATGTCCACATACACTAGCATTTTGTCAGTTGAAGTGTGTCTATGTAAGTACGCGTGTTCCTACACACCAGTCCACCCAGACCAACAACACAATGGGGTCGTGGTCAATTTTACACGCCTCCTACCCCGCCCCCTTCTTTCTATGTGCTCACTGTACCGTAACATCCAGCACCGTTATAAAAATACACCCTGAGATTTCCGTAAACATTCACAGGTCCGTACGTGAGGTGAGTATACAGTTTTTTTTCTCTATAAACAGTTTTTCTATTAAACATTTTCTTCGACTAACATTCTTTTCAATTAACATTTTCGTCAATTCTCGTTTCCTCTTCATTGCTTCCATTTTCCCATGCATTTGTTCCTCTCGTCTTGTCATCACCTTCTAATGTAGTCACAGGAGTTCTCCTTGACTGTATGTTGTGTTTGTGAATGTGTTAGTTTGCTGATGAAGGCTAACCGCCGCAACGTTCTGTATGTGTCGTAACTCTGTTATGTAAAGCTTATCCATTATTTACCAGCGGGTTTGCCCCAGGGTGACCAGATTGGCTTTTAAAGCCAAATTTGACTTTTTTAAAACGGGTTTGGCGTCAGAAAATCAGTTTGGCTTTGTGGCTTTTTCTTGGCTTTTTTGAACTGTTGTAATGGCATATGCCTCTTTTTGAATTTTTCAAGTTAATTGTTGTCTTGTTTTACTATTTTTTAGCTAAAACAAATGCAAAACGATAAGCTTAGCGTATGGTTTTCGTACTGGTCATGTTCTATGCGCACTGACGCACTGCGCAGCTTACTGTTTAGTTCAGTTTTCAAATTAATTATACTTTCATCGCAATCGCAAGTCGCAAGTATTTCTTATTATTGACTGAGCCTATTATCATGCCAAAGTGGAAACCATCTTATGATACTAATCGGAAATATAATGATCAAAGGGAAAAGACATTTGTGTGGCTCAAGAAATCCACTAACGGTTCTGAACAGGCATATTGCCAATTGTGCCATTGTAATATTGTTCCAAGATTTTCAAATCTCGCAAATCATGCAACAGAAAAACACAAGCGGAGCGCGCCATCTTCTTCACAAAAACCACTTTCAGTGGTGACAATAAGCAAGAAAATTGATGATAAAGTCAAATTAGCAGAGTTACAAATTGCTGTTAGCATGGCCTGCCATAGTGCCATACGCACCATCGGTCACTTAGGTGAAATAATGGTAGCCCATGGTTGTGGCAGCACTCTTGGTCAGATAAAATTGCACCGAACGAAGGGCATATCACTAATAAGAAATGTTATTTCACCATCTTTAAGATCTGATCTAATTCTAGATCTGCAAAACAAGAAGTATACACTCATCATTGATGAGTCCACTGATGTCTCGACCCAAAAGTATTTGTGCATTTTAGTTAGATACCTCAGCGATAAAAGAAATGAAATTACTACTAGTTTTCTAGGTTTGATTCCAGTTCTGGAGGCAACATGTGAGAATATATTTAATTTGATTAACACTGAAATTGAAAAATGTAATCAATCATTAAAAAATGTCATTGGTTTTGCATCCGATGGTGCTTCCAGTATGGTTGGATGCAACAATTCAGTTTGGTCCAGAATGACAGATGTATCTCCTTCATGTGTTCAGTATAAGTGTGTTTCCCATTCATTAGCATTGTGCATCAAATATACAGTGTCAAAACTACCTTCAAACATTGGATTTTTGCTGACAGAAATACCAAATTGGTTTAGACATAGCAATCTAAGATGAGAAGCATTTAAAGATTTATTCAAAATTATGAACTCATCGACAGAATTTCAGCAAACTAGAACTCCATCGCTTCCTTTAGAGAAAATTTCTTCTACTCGCTGGCTTGTCCGGGGAAAAGTAATGTTCAACATTCTAATGAATTGGAAAGAACTCAAGGCTTATTTTATTTCTGCTGAATTAGAAAATTATGACACTACATTTAAGTCACGACTTATAAAGGAAATGCTTCTAGATCAAAGAAACTACCTTTATTTTCATTTTGCAATCCCTATTGTGCAGGAATTTGAAAGGTTAAATAGCCTTTTTCAGAAAAGTAAGGCAGATCCTCACGAATTACATGAAGAACTATTTTTGCATTATAAGAGTCTTGATAGTAGGATTTATGATACCAATAATAAGAAAACAGATATTTCTAATGTTGATTTTGGCATCAAATTTCTGTCAGAGTGTGATAACTACATTCAGAAAAGTTCTGATACGAAAATTAATTGCCAACAAGAGGTCTTAGATCTCAAAGAAAGATGTTTATTCATGCTAGAAGAAGCACTTGATCAAGTTAGAAAGCGGCTTCCTTCAGCAAGAAATATATTTAAAGATCTAACCAATTTTAGCCCTGGAATAATCTTAAACCAGGCTTCTAGTCCACTATTTTCGAAGTTGCCCTTTTTGAATTTGGCTGAAGAAAAACCACCACACTATTATTGAAGAACAATACAGAAAATTGCCTTTTATAGATTGCAAGGAAGAAGAACAATTTAAAGAAAATGGACTGCCTAAAAATGCAGAGCAGTTCTGGCAAGGAGTCATGAAACATCCCCAAATTAAAGAGCTTGCTTCTTTTGCTCTTACTTGCTTAATAACACTTATTAGCAATGCTGCAGTGGAGAGGACGTTCTCTCTTTTAACATGCATAAAAACCAAAGTAAGGAATAGACTTCAGCTGTCTCTCTTAGAAGCAATTATTAGAATTAGAGAGGAGCTATTATCTTCAAACAAGTGCTGTAATGAATTTGTTCCTTCATTCAAAATGTTGAATGATTCCAAAGCTGGAATTGTATATTCTAATAAATCCTGTACTGAATTTCTCAACAATGAAGAGGAATACTTATTTGATGAAGAGGTCTTCGTGTGATGTAAGTATATTTTTAATATATCTTTTTACTGGGCAATGTTTGGCTTTTCTTTGGCTTTTCAATTTTTACTGGACAGTGTTTGGCTTTATTTTGGCTTTTTTATTTCTTGACTTGACTTCTTTTGATCACGGCGATCTGGTCACCCTGGTTTGCCCGCTCATTACCTTTTACGGGTGCGAACGTCCAGGTGAGTAGTGTGAAACGTGACTTCTGAATGCTGACTACTCATGGAGCGACAACTGCCGGTTTCGATTTTCTGTAGCTTGTTCATAGTCTAATGTGATTATAGCGTGTTGTTCAATGACATGTAATGATTACCATCATGTGCCATGCCGGTAAGCGTAGGAAGGTCATGTTATGCCATCTCACTCGATCACCAGAGTCGTGGATCAGCTCAGTGTTCTTGTCTCGACCTTACAACGTGGCCAAGTCATCCAGGTATTTACTACTCTGTCCTCCCCTTGTTCTCTTCCCCTTGATCTTGCCAGTTGCCACCAAGTTGTAATGATACTTGCGAGCGTTTCTTCAACTTAAATACAATGTAAACATGGGCGTTATATACACAATGCCTCAGAAGATAAAAAAAAAGTTTAAAAGTCGTGATGATCGACTTCATTGCGCCGAGTCGAAAGCGTCGCACAAAGCACAAACTCCATAGCTCTAGCGACGACCCCCAGGAATCTCCGAGAAAATTGCATTCGTGAACAGAAAGACGTAGTCCGGAATCAAACCTACAACCTTCGGATAGCGAGGCAGACGGTTTGACCACTTCGCCACGTAGACTTACTCAGATAATTAGAATGTAAAGATTGGCGTTAGTTAAACAATACCTTAGAAGTTAAATAGACGTAAAGATAAGAGTTATTTACACAATACTATAAAAGAAAATTAGAATGTAAAGAAGAGTCTTTGTCTTCTTCTTCTGCTTCTGCGTTCATCCGGAGTGGTTTTTTCAGACGTAATTGCGGTGTGTCCCTTGGGCCAAAACCCTTAGGCCAACACATCCGACTTTATAGGGAATTTTTTAAAACCACGTTAGCCGTCCACATCCCAGCTGGTCAAGATAGAACGTCGAAGACGTCACGGTCAGCCCTCACGGGAAGGCAGGGGCAGTCCATGGGCATTTAACGTTATCCAAGGAGGCTTCCATAATTGCAGAGCCGAACATAGCGCTCTGGTACTGGGCTCACCCAAGGAATCGTCACGTCCTGCACATGACTACTTTACTTCCTCACTTCCATGTGTTGGGCATTTCGTTCGCCACAGGCCGCTCACCGCACAAACCAGAAACGGTCGGTCTGCAGACGGCGTCCACTCAGCGAGCTTTCGGTTAGGACATGTGCTAGACGCTGAGCCCGGAAGACAAAATAGTCAGGGCTGTTCCGGGCACGAGGGACATTTTACTCGGGCGTTTTTGCGTTGTGCTAATTTATTTGCAACCTTTAGGCTGGCACATCCGACTTCTGCGAGCGTTTTTTCCCCCTCAGGTTAGCCTTCCTGGGGGTTTCGAGGGATATTCTGTTGTTGTGTCTTCCACATCTCAGTTGGTCAAGGTAGAACGGCCAAAGACATCACAGTCAACCCTCAAGGGAAGACAGGGGCAGACTATGGGCATTCCCCACCATCCAAGGAGGCTTCCGTAATTGCAGAACCTGCACATTGCGCTCTGGTACTGGGCTCACCCAAGGAATCGCCACGTCCTGCTCACGGCTGCTTTAATTCCTCACTTCCATGTATTGGGTATTTCGTTCGCCAGTGGCCGCTCCCCACCCAAACAAGGAACGGTCAGTCTGCAGACGACATCCGCTCAGCAAGCTTTCGCTTCGGACTCCCATGTAATGGATTCAATAGCCAAGCGTTCCATTTCGTGTCAGTGAGACGCTTTTCCACCTTGGTTTACAGACGACATCCACTCAGCAAGCTTTCACTTCGGACTTCCGCGAAATTGATTTACTAGCCAAGCATTCCATTTCGTGTTTATGAGACGACATCCACTCAGCAAGCTTTTGCTTCGGACTTCCACGTAATGGATTCGCTAGCCAAGCGTTCTATTTGGTGTTAGTGGGACGTTTTTCCACCTTTGACTACGCTCACTCAGTGAGTTTAAATACACATTTACTTCGTAACCATTGCGTGCGACTGGGACGGTTTTTCCACCTTTAGTAACGCTCACGAGGTAGGCTGCATGTGCTGCCGGCTCAGCATCTTACCTCCATGCAGCAGAGAGCATGTAACGGCCAGGCCTTCTCATCTGGGGGATCACTCATATCCTTCGGTTGAGAGCCGTAGAACAAGTGTCTGAACGAAGCATGTAGCAGGCTCAGCATCTCACCTCCATTTAGCAGTGGGTGAGTATCGGCCCGGCCCTCACATCTGGGGGATATTGACTGGCGTTTAGCCATATCCCTCAGCTGAAAGCCGCACAATATGTGTCTGGACCAAGAATGTAGTGGCATTGTGCGCCTGATTCGGATTTGAGTGCTATGGATTTGCTTATCCTTAGCATGTGACTGCCTGTCTCCAGTCTGCCTGCAGGGCAGCAGGTGTGTGTCCATCTTGGTCTGGTTCCTATCCCTAGACCTGTCGAACATTTAGCTGTGCTACCGTCGGAATAGCTCTTGGGGTCACTGGAACACGCAAGCCCCTCTACCACGACAAGGTGGAGACACCTCAGAGGTGAAGAAGAGTCTTATATGCACAAAAAGATATGAGATAAACAGAACGTAAAGATTATCGTTATTTTCACAGTACTACAGGAGGTAAATAGATCGTAAAGATGAGCGTTGTTTACATAATACTGTAGAAGAAAATTAGCATGTAAAGACGGGTTATTTACACAAAAAGATAACAGATACACAGAACGTGAAGAATTTAACCAAACAATCATTGTAGTTAATGTTATTGCGAAGACAGAAAAAATGTTCTCTATAAGATTCACACAAAACCCTTAACGACAAGGATTACAGACGCAATAACATTAAAAGAGAACAACCACAATGAAAACATATGCAATGTTATTAAATTCTTGTGTCTGGTGTGAATATTTCGAAGAATGTCTCCAAAAATTGTAATATAACAGAAAGCCATTTTGACTCGGTTGTTGCCCCGGAGATGTTCTTAATTCCATTTTGTTTATGTTATTCTCCAGAGCTCTGCGACACCTACAGATGAGCGAGAGACTGGAGGTCTGAGATGAATATTACTAACGGATTATTATATTTCTAGGTGAGCCAGGTAAAGGAGATATTTAGGGCATGTTTGGTACATCGTTAACAACATAAATAGCCTGGGACGCAGAGGTGTTTCCAAGGCACCAGGGCCGGGTTATATATTGGCCAAGACCTATTGACGTGTCCTCGTCGAGCGTCTTGGGCAACAGGTCCCTTCGGGGTCCTGGCTAAAATCAGTAGGATCGCGGATTCCTCCGAAGTCGGAGTGTCTGCCTGTATGGCGAGGAACCATCAGTCTGCACACCAATAAGCCAGACATGGGACAACGGATACTCATGCAAACCTCAGGTCCTGTTTGACATCACACTGATGTTGGACAACAGGATGCCTTCATCCGACATACAGGACTTCGCGTTAGAGCCTTTTTTTCTCGTCTTAAAGCGCACTGAGTAATGGTGCTTGACTTGTGTTCTATAGTCCTATAGACACTTGAACATCATAATCATGTGCCATGGCAGTAAGCGTTGGCGGTCATGTTTCGCCATCTCACTCGATCACCAGAGTCGTGAATCAGTTCTGTGTTCTTGTCTCGGCCATACCACGTTGTCAAGCCATCCAGGTAATTACTTCTCTGCCTTCCCCTTGTTTTTTTTCCTCAATCCTGCCAGCTGTCACCAAGTTCTTTAGTTAATTTTTTTCTCATAACGTGCCCAACACGTTTGACTGTCTTCATGTAATTTCTCTACTCAGTTTACGGTTTTCATTACCTCTTGTAGGACTTGATCGATGGGTCAAGTGATAAATATCAAACAGGACGTCATTACGACATTTGCTGGTACCCATATCGACAGGATAGACCTAGGTCAATTTGTAAAACGAAATTCCCGCTTCGAAGGGAATTCTAAAACATGGCCACAGTGCCGGCAGGCTAGTGTGTTAATAAATACGCTGCCGCGGCTTCCTGGCTTTAATTATTACATTATAATTTCATGTTTAGTTTCGTATACAGTATTCGTCTGTCAGGTCTTAGTCAGATATGACTGAGCTACCGTATGACAGTAGACGGTACTACCTGCTTTCTGTCAGCGCCGAATGTTGGGCCAAACCCGACACCCCACATTGTGCCAACGGCTTCGGGCGGAAGAGCGCAATTGGGAGGGTACTAGCCTTATCCTGGTGCGAGGAAATGCAACCCAAAGACAAAATAAGTCATGGCAGGGCAGACCAGGCCCTAAGCCTTGGTTGGCAGCTGGTCTAGGATCGAAGCTCTGACAGGCGGACAGTTAGAGCATTGCTTTGCTGATCCGGCAGCTTCTGCAGCTTGTCTTGTTCCAGATTATAGGTGTCAACTTTCCTCTGGAGTGAACTAGGCAGGCCGAGAGAGGGATCATGCTGCATGGGCAACACATGGTTTCTTTATTTTAGCCCAGGCTTTGTGCTATGGAGAGGCAATAACTCCATCCCTGGTCTTAACCGGTCTCGGAATCAAAGCGAGAGGCAACTGTTACGGGTTATAAGTCCTTGTCAGTTGGCGTAGACATGGGGCGCCACGCGTTGCCTCTGACGGTGGGAGACACCTACAGGTGTCACTGATCAGCTACCGCCCGCCTCAAGCTGGGCAGCCCCCAGCCAATTGGGTGCTGATCCGCCACAGCCTGCCTGCTTCAATGGGTGCTTGGGGCTAGGACAAAATCTGAATCGCAGGCTGTAAAACCAATGCACCAGGTACTAATAAAAAGAATAGAAACCTCAAGCTACGGCTTGCAACCTGGAACGTGAGAACCATGTGTCCAGGATTTTCCACTGACTTGACAAATATTGACGATGTGAGAAAAACGGCTGTGATTGATGCTGAACTCAATCGTCTTAACATTGATATTGCTGGCCTGCAGGAGACTCGCCTCGCTGAGGAAGGGTCACTCAGGGAAAACAATTACACCTTTTTTTGGAAGGGAAGAGGGCAGGCAGAAAAAAGGCAACATGGTGTGGGCTTTGCAGTGAAGAATTCGCTACTGGGAATGATTGATATCCCAGCTGGAGGTAATGAAAGATTATTATCACTGCGCTTGGCAACCTCTTGTGGATTTGCCACCATTCTCACTGCATATGCACCGACACTCGCTTCCTCTGATGATGTGAAGGATACGTTCTATGAGCAGCTAGACTCTGCGATCAAGGCAGTTCCAAAATCCGACTACATTTATATGCTCGGTGATTTCAATGCTCGTGTGGGCAAGGACTCGAGTTCATGGCCAGTGTGCCTTGGAAAATACAACATCGGTCGCATGAATGATAATGGGCAAAGGCTGCTGGAGCATTGCACTAGAAATGACCTATGTATTACAAACTCCTTTTTTAAAACAAAAGAGATGCATAAGGTCACATGGAAACATCCAAGATCCAGCCATTGGCATCAGCTGGACTTCATTATCACACGGAGACAACATCTGAACCATACATCATTAACTCGAAGTTACCACAGTGCTGACTGTGATACAGATCATTCTTTGGTTGTTGCAAGGGTTAGACTGAGACCAAAGAGAATCTACACAGCTAAACACAAGTCTAGCCCCAGGATTAATATTACTAACACTCACGATCCTGGAAAGTGCTTTGAATTTCAACAGCAACTTGAAGACGCTTTCAATGATACATCAGAAAATTGTATAGTAAATGATAAATGGAGTAAACTTAAGGAAACTATTTATAAAACAGCGGTAGGGGTTTACGGCACTGTGGATCATAAGAGGCAGGACTGGTTTGCGGCAAACAGCCAGATACTGCAGCCCTTGATTGATAAAAAGAAGATAGCTCTCTTAAGAAACAAGGAAAGACCAACGCGTAACACTCTGAGTGAGCTGAAGCAAGCGAGGAAGGATGTACAAAAGGCTGCCAGGCAGTGTGCGAATGACTATTGGATCAAGTTATGTGAGTCCATTCAAATCGCAAGTGATAAGGGAAACATCAGAAGCATGTATGAAGGGATAAAGAAAGCCTGTGGTCCAATGATCAAAAGAAGTGCACCGCTGAAAACCTTGACTGGAGAAATCATCACTGATAAGAAACAGCAGATGGATAGATGGGTCGAGCACTATTTAGAGCTTTACTCAAGTGAGACCAAGCTAGCGGATGATGCCCTCAACGCCATAGAGGCCCTGCCAACTCTTGACCACCTGGACACACTTCCCACTATAACAGAAGTTAAGTGTGCTATAAATGAGCTTGCATCTGGCAAGGCTCCAGGTAAGGATGGGATTCCAATAGAGGTTATCAGGAGTGGGCAAGACACACTCGCTCTACAGATCCACCAGCTAATAGAGCTATGCCTTAGAGAAGGACAAGTCCCACAGGATTTCAAAGATTCAAACATCATAACGCTGTACAAGAACAAGGGAGATCGGAGCGACTGTAACAACTATAGGGGTATCTCACTTCTGTGTATTGTTGGGAAAGTATTTGCCAGAATTGTCCTGCACAGACTTCAAGTCCTGGGAGATCAAGTCTACCCCGAATCACAGTGCGGCTTCCGTCAGAACCGGTCTACCATTGATATGATATTCTCATTGCGACAGATGCAAGAAAAATGCCGGGAACAAAATCAGCCACTGTTTATTGTCTTCATCGACCTCACAAAGGCATTCGATTTGGTCAGTCGTGAGGGTCTGTTCAAAGCACTAAAGAAGATTGGCTGCCCACCAACTCTTCTGTCCATTGTGGAATCGTTCCACACAGGCATGAAGGGTATAATCAAGTTTGATGGCTCAACTTCAGAAGAGTTTGAAATCAAGAGTGGAGTTAAGCAAGGTTGTGTACTAGCCCCCACCCTCTTTGGGATATACTTTTCACTTCTACTGAAATATACCTTTCGTGATCAGGATGACGGTATAAAAATTCACTCACGCTCAGATGGTGGCCTCTATAATGCTCAGAGATTGAAGGCCAAGACCAAAATTAGCAGGGTACTAATCAGAGAGTTGCTTTTTGCGGATGATGCTGCGATTACGACCCACTCTGAGGAAGAATTACAACATCTACTATCTGCATTCTCCAATGCTTGTTCTGAATTTGGTTTAACAATTAACAAAAAGAAGACACAGATTATGTCACAAGGTGCACATGGTGTAACATCAATCTTTATTGACGACGCCGAACTGGAGATAGTAGACCATTTTACATATCTAGGATCAGAGGTAAATAACAAATTATCCCTCGATCAGGAAATCTACATCAGGATTGGCAAGGCAGCAACAACAATGAACATGTTAGCAAAAAGAGTCTGGGAGAACAGGAAGCTTACTGCCAAAACAAAAGTCCTCGTCTACCAAGCCTGTGTCCTTAGTACTCTTCTTTATGGCAGTGAAACCTGGACAACTTACTCACGCCAAGAGAAACGTTTAAACAGCTTTCATATGCGGTGTCTGCGAAGAATACTTGGTATTAAGTGGCAAGACAAAATCACAAATACTGAAGTATTGGAAAGATCAGGTTGTGTGACGGTGTATTCCATGCTCAGTCTTCGTAGACTTAGATGGATAGGACACGTTAGGAGGATGGATGATGGTAGAATACCAAAGGACATCTTTTTTGGTGAATTACAGACGGGTAGGAGATCTCAGGGTCGGCCTCTACTACGATACAAAGATGTGTGTAAGCGGGACATGATTGATACAGGCATTGATAATGCACATTGGGAGCACATCGCCGCTGAACGTGTTGCATGGAGGGCAACTATCAGAAATGGAATAAAGACAAAGGAGAAAATGATTGCAGATAAAGCACACACAGAGCGTGAGAGACGTAAGATGGTGCAAAATGGTGGAAGTGACCATGTTTTCACATGCACCTACTGTGGGCAAACATTTGCAGCAAGAATTGGCCTTACCAGCCACACTCGCCACCGCCATGGATCGTAGTTATTAAGCCTTTTTGAAGCACAATGTACCAAACTATCGTCTGTCAAGACGGAAAGGTGCCAATGAATTCGACGAACAACAAACGATTTCTCAAGTATAGTAAAACCTTAGGAATTAGACAGTTCCAGTTAGTTTTGTGCCCACAGAAAAAGTTCGTGTTAAATTTGAAATTATTGTGGGGATAACAGATGTTCCACATTCAAATAATACCTGTGACTATGTGTTTTCAGCTAAAGTATTATTTATTTATTCTCTTAATATAATATACAAGGTGTCCGTAAAGTCTGGACACATGGGTTAAAATATAACTTTTTATTCAAATAACATCTTTAATATGATTTCCATCATTTACAATGCGAATGTTGATGCGTTTCACACAATCTTCGTGAACCTGATGCAATAAATCCACACTGACTTCAATTTTGGTACATTCACTCCTTATTCGTTGAGTCAAGTGTATTGGATCGGTCATTTTTGTTGAGTACACTTTCTCCTTTAGCATGCCCCAGAAAAAGAACCAGCTCAACTCTTTCTTCCTTTGACAAAGCCATGTTTAATCTGTTGGGGCAAACAAACTGTTAATAATTTTGAATTTTATATTTCATTTGAACTAATTGAAAAATATCGAATTGTCCTATGTGTCCAGACTTTACGGACACGCTGTATAACTCTGCAGTATACACCTGACAAGATGCAGCGAAATATGCCAGGCAATAAATTGTGCAATATATTATCTGTGTTTACAAGTAGAACAGTCACAGTATTAGGAGTGCGCACTTGTAAGAAAAACTGAGAATGAAAAGAGAGTTGATGAACGAAATAAAAAAAAAAGAGGCAAATGAAATATTTCGGCTAAGTTAAAAGATATAAGACTCTTATAAAAGACAATAATGACGGGCAAGGTTGAGGGCAAGTGAGCAAAAGGTAGACAACAATACAAGTGGGGAGATAACATCAAGAGATAGACGAACATCAATCTGACAGAATGTGCAGTCAAGGCGAGAGACAGACTGTGTTGGAGATCCATTGCATCATACCTTCATTGTGGAGACGATACCTGATTAGTTGATTGGCTTGTCTTGTGCAAAATACGAACATGAAACTTGAAGTGAACAAATCAAATGAAAAGCTTAATGCTCTCGTGATTACAGTTGTTACAGAAGAGTGTTAACACTTACTTGTGAACACAGCTGTCACAGAAGGTGTTAACATTTGGACGACATAGAGAACAAACGGATCTGCCCAACAAGAACCCACTGCTGAAATAGACTGGGTTGCATAGTTGCACATCCTTTACAGGACGTAGCAGTCAACTCCAGCAGTTGTTAGCTGTTTATGTTTCCTGGGTATGGTTGCCAGACGTCCGGCAAAAAGAAGACATGTTCTCCTTTTTAGCCTAATATTCTCCGTCCGGCAGGCAAAGCTAAAGACCTTTAAAATGTCCGGCTTTTCTTATATTTTATATTATAATTATTTTATGTATTGTTGTTACAACTTACAATGTATCTACACTCTACCGTATGTTTACATTGTTAAATTGTACAAAGTCTATGTATTTCTGCGAACTAGTCAATTATAGGCCGGTCTCCCTGGCCTAGGCGTTTAATGTCTTTCTCCGTAATCCTGTATACTCTCGTGAGTAACGTGACGTGCGCGAGAATCGGTAGCGGTTCAGACCGCGTCGGTAACTTACGGGGTATGTGAGCCGGTCGCTCGGAAAGTAATGGCAAACTACTGAGCGTAATTTTGCCAAGAAATCAACAATCAGCTGAAAGATGCTACTGTGGACAGATTTATGCATATGTGATTGCTAACTGTGATCGTCTACGAAAAGTTGGCTCCTCCGAGAAATATGTTGTGTAATTTATAAAGATTATAAGGTAATAAATTACAACAGGCTGTTTAAATAATGTTTTTTTAGCATTTTGAAAAAGGCATCTATTGAATTTATATTTATTTTTAACATGATTGTTTCTTGGTCGATTCACTAAGAGTAAGATACACTTATTGGCAGCTATTGTAACACAAATAAAATTGCACTGATTGTGGGTTTAATCTGGAACGATTCGAATGAAACATTCAATATGTCCTCCTTTGTCCGCTGTTTTGTCTTATTATGTCCTCCTTTTGGCGCCCACGTATCTGGCAGCCCTATTCCTGGGCAAGTTTACTTTCAATAGTTTGCCATTGCTTTCTGAGCGACCGGCTCTGTTACCATTCTATGAAAACCAAATTCTGCCAAATCTCCCTCAGCAGTGTTTCGTACGCGATATGCGGGATTACGCATTGCGTTCTCACCGCCTTCGCCACAGAGTCGGCATTGATTGTTAAGACAAATTAAATTCCAGAAAATGTTTTTGTTTTTTTTGGTTTATTTACAATAACGTGTGTCTGGAGAAAAGTGCACTATTTTGGGCAAGTACAAAGACACATATTTCTGGAGAAAAATGCACAATTTGGCGCATGTACAAAGACACGTGTGTCTGGAGAAAAGTGTACGATTTGGCGCACGTACAAAGACATGTGTGTCTGGAGAAAAGTGCACAATTTGGCGCACGTACAAAGACATGTGTGTCTGGAGAAAAGTTTACAATTTGGCGCACGTACAAAGACACGTGTGTCTGGATAAAAGTATACAACTTGGGGCACGTACAAAGACATGTGTGTCTGGAGAAAAGTGCACAATTTGGGGCATGTACACAGACATGTGTGTCTGGAGAAAAGTGTACGATTTGGCGCACGTACAAAGACACGTGTGTCTGGAGAAAAGTGTACGATTTGGCGCACGTACAAAGACATGTGTGTCTGGAGAAAAGTGCACAATTTGGCGCACGTACAAAGACATGTGTGTCTGGAGAAAAGTTTACAATTTGGCGCACGTACAAAGACACGTGTGTCTGGATAAAAGTATACAACTTTGGGCCCGTACAAAGACATGTGTGTCTGGAGAAAAGTGCACAATTTGGGGCATGTACACAGACATGTGTGTCTGGAGAAAAGTGTACGATTTGGCGCACGTACAAAGACATGTGTGTCTGGAGAAAAGTGCACAATTTGTGGCACGTACACAGACATGTGTGTCTGGAGAAAAGTGCGCAATTTGGGGCATGTACAAAGATATATGTGTCTGAAGAAAAGTGCACAATTTGGTGAACGTACAAAGATATGTGTGTCTGGATAAAAGTGCACAATTTGGGGCATGAACAAAGACACGTGTGTCTGGAGAAAAGTGCACAATTTGGCGGACGTACAAAGACACGTGTGTCTGGAGAAAAGTGCACAATTTGGCGCATGTACAAAGATATATGTGTCTGGAGAAAAGTGCACGATTTGGCGCACGTACAAAGACATGTGTGTCTGGATAAAAGTATACAACTTGGGGCACGTACAAAGACATGTGTGTCTGGAGAAAAGTGCACAATTTGGGGCATGTACACAGACATGTGTGTCTGGAGAAAAGTGTACGATATGGCGCACGTACAAAGACATGTGTGTCTGGAGAAAAGTGCACAATTTGGCGCACGTACAAAGACACGTGTGTCTGGATAAAAGTATACAACTTGGGGCACGTACAAAGACAATCGTGTCTGGAGAAAAGTGCACAATTAGGGGCATGTACACAGACATGTGTGTCTGGAGAAAAGTGCACAATTTGTGGCACGTACACAGACATGTGTGTCTGGAGAAAAGTGCGCAATTTGGGGCATGTACAAAGATATATGTGTCTGGAGAAAAGTGCACAATTTGGTGCACGTACAAAGATATGTGTGTCTGGATAAAAGTGCACAATTTGGGGCATGAACAAAAACACGTGTGTCTGGAGAAAAGTGCACAATTTGGCGCACGTACAAAGACACGTGTGTCTGGAGAAAAGTGCACAATTTGGCGCATGTACAAAGATATGTGTGTCTGGAGAAAAGTACACAATTTGGCGCACGTACAAAGATATGTGTGTCTGGAGAAAAGTGCACAATTTGGCGAACGTACAAAGATATATGTGTCTTGAGAAAAGTGCACAATTTGGGGCATGTACAAAGATATGTGTATCTGGAGAAAAATTTACAATTTGGCGCACGTACAAAGATATGTGTGTCTGGAGAAAAGTGCACAATTTGGCGAACGTACAAAGATATGTGTGTCTGGAGAAAAGTGCACAATTTGGGGCATGTACAAAGATATGTGTGTCTGGAGAAAAGTGCACAATTTGGGGCATGTACAAAGATATGTGTGTCTGGAGAAAGGTGCGCAATTTGGGGCATGTACAAAGATATGTGTGTCTGGAGAAAAGTGAACAATTTGGGGCATGTACAAAGATATGTGTCTGGAGAAAAGTGCACAATGTGGCGCACGAACAAAGATATGTGTGTCTGGAGAAAAGTGCACAATTTTGGGCATGTACAAAGACACGTGTGTCTGGAGAAAAGTGCACAATTTGGGGCATGTACAAAGATATGTGTGTCTGGAGAAAAGTGCACAATTTGGCGCACGTACAAAGATATGTGTGTCTGGAGAAAAGTTCACAATTTTGGCCATGTACAAAGACACGTGTGTCTGGAGAAAAGTGCGCAATGTGGCGCACGAACAAAGATATGTGTGTCTGGAGAAAAGTGCACAATTTTGGGCATGTACAAAGACACGTGTGTCTGGAGAAAAGTACACAATTTGGCGCACGAACAAAGATATGTGTGTCTGGAGAAAAGTGTACAATTTGGGGCATGAACAAAGACACGTGTGTCTGGAGAAAAGTGCACAATTTGGCGGACGTACAAAGACACGTGTGTCTGGAGAAAAGTGCACAATTTGGCGCATGTACAAAGACATGTGTGTCTGGAGAAAAGTGCACAATTTGGCACACGTACAAATATATGTGTGTTTGGAGAAAAGTGCACAATTTGGCGCATGTACAAAGACATGTGTGTCTGGAGAAAAGTGCACAATTTGGCACACGTACAAAGATATGTGTGTCTGGAGAAAAGTGCACAATTTGGCGCATGTACAAAGACATGTGTGTCTGGAGAAAAGTGCACAATTTGGGGCATGAACAAAGACACGTGTGTCTGGAGAAAAGTGCACAATTTGGCGTACGTACAAAGACACGTGTGTCTGGAGAAAAGTGCACAATTTGGCGCATTTACAAAGACATGTGTGTCTGGAGAAAAGTGCACAATTTGGCACACGTACAAAGATATGTGTGTCTGGAGAAAAGTGCACAATTTGGCGCATGTACAAAGACATGTGTGTCTGGAGAAAAGTGCACAATTTGGCACACGTACAAAGATATGTGTCTGGAGAAAAGTGCACAATTTGGCGCACGTACAAAGACACTTGTGTCTGGAGAAAAGTGCACAATTTGGCGCACGTACAAAGACACGTGTGTCTGGAGAAAAGTGCACAATTTGGAGCATGTACAAGGACGCATATGCCTGGAGAAAAGTGGACAGGTTTGGTCACGTACGAAGATACGTATGTCTAGAGAAAGGTCCACCGGGGAAGTGGACACGGGAAAGTTCACAATAGTAACGGATGGATCGATCAATGGATGATCGATCGATAGATCGAACGATCAGCAGGCAGAGAGGCAGGTAAGTACAGGGATGGAGGACGGATGGAGGGACGGACGGACAGGCATAGGTGATTGAATTTATGGATGGATGAACATTCAGTCAAACAGACAAATTCACGGAGCATCTTGTGCTTTCACTTAAGTTTAATACTGAATGATGTGTTCAATGACATGTTCAATGACATATTCAATGACACAGGAGCATTATCAAACACCGACAAATGTTGGACAACTAAATATTCTGAAATCCTTGGTTAAGAGTATTCATGGACCACCGGATCAGACTCTAACTTTGGAACGTTACAAATCATCTTAAACCTGTCTCCCAGACAGCAGAAATCCCTCGTTAGAGAAATCATGCCAAAAGCTCCACAATTGTATTTCCTAGATAGCTCAAAATCCGAGTTGTCAAATGTGGAAAATCTGGTGTTTATAGGACAGTTTTGTCAACTGAGAATCGTATTCTCCCGACATGTGTTCTGCCACTGGAGAAAGATCCCGTAGCATATCAGGCCAAGCTCTATCATCTTGTTCTATTTGTGGGAACATAAAAAAAAAACACAATATGCGAAGGAGGAGAATGACGACAAAAGGCGGTATTTTAGATCCAGATTGCATTCTGGAAAAATCGATGGCAGATAACTTGGCGATAGTGGTTTTAAAGTGATATGTTTGGTGTCTCCATACGGACGGTTGTTGTACAGGCTAAGTGTTTGGCGTCGGCATTGGAGACAACCATCAGACTTGACCAGCAAATTGATGCACAGTAATGTGTCCTCACCTTCTTGAGCAAGACAATTCTTAAACCACATGCAATAGTTAACTCTGCATTGATAATTTAATTCTTTTATTTGAGGTACAAAGGAAAACTTGTTAACACCATTGTAGCTGAGATCAATTTCTAAAACATCTGCATGTAGTAATAATATTCTGAAATAACGTTTTAATGGCGCTGTATCCATGACGTAATACACGGTGAATACAAAACTTGGAACGGAAATATGTTTTTTTTTAAAGTCCACAATCAATAAAAATGCACCCTATAGAGCGTTATATACAACGATCAGAAAGAGACAAACAGCATTCTTTGGTCATGTGATGAGAAGAGAAGCGTTGGAGATCATCCTGGCAACTGGACAGATCAGTTGGAAAAGAGGGAGGGACCGACCAAGAGAAACTATTCTGGATGGACTGAGACGGTGTCATGTAGGAATACCAGGAGAGCTGATCCAGAAAACCAAGACTGATATCCGTGAAGAGAATGAGCGCCTACCGAAGCCGGCAAGGAACATGAGGCTTGGAGAGAACGGTGACAGAAGACATGGTTCCTGCAAGATGAAGCAGAAGTCAACCGGAACGAACAAGTGTACATGGCATTACAGGCACAAGTGGGCAATAAGATGCGTGAGGAAGGAGTTATGAGCTCAGAACTGGCATAACTGCACTCATGACATTTTACCACACTCTCCGTCCCCTCGCTCAACAGCCAACGAAGAGTCATACTATTAATCGTTCCAACAGCCATGAGGCGTGAGAACTGGCACAAGGAACTACGGGAAGTCAAGAGAACCACGCCCTGCAAAGACTTGACATGCCATATGATTACGATGATCGCTCATGAGGAGTGAGTAGAAAGTCCATACCTAAAGGTCAAGACCTGCCACGTGGTGATGATGATGATTGCTCATGGGGAGTGAGTAGAAAGTCCATATCTAAAGTCAAGACCTACTATATGATGATGATGATTGCTCATGAGGAGTGAGTAGAAAGTCCATATCTAAAGTCAAGACCTGCCACGTGGTTATGATGATGATTGCTCATGGGGAGTGAGTAGAAAGTCCCATACCTAAAGTCAAGACCTGCATCATGTGATGATGATCGCTCATGAGGAATACTCGAAAGTCCGTAACTAACACCTTTGTACATAGCTTGATGCACAGTCGGTACAGTGGGTATATGGTGCTAACGTCATAAAGTGTTATACGAGGAGGCTTCAAATGAAAACCTGACATGTTTTGTTTGTGAATATACTCTTACACAGTAAAGAATACATGTATCATTTTTCGATGTAGTCACCACAGCGTTCAATGCAAGTCCCCCAGTGCCGATAAAGTGCTTGGATTTCTGTTTTTAAAAAAATAATTTGGTCGCGTGAGTAACCACTCTGGGGTCACTATTCGGTGTGCCATATCTGGTCATGAACAGTCTCTCACAGAAGTCACGCCATTTTGAAACTTCCTACTCCACTCAAATACTTCTGGACTGCCAGGCTGCATCACTATACTGGACCTTCATTCGCCGATCAATTTCTAAAGGTTTCACCCCTTCACTGATTATTAAAGCAAAAAAAAAATCGAATAAAAGAACACTAGTCCTCGTTGGTGCATGTCAAAAGTGGGGCGGTAGTCTTTAAACTGTCCTTATGACGTCTCCATGTTCTTTTGCAAGTGATGCCATGTGCTTAACACTCTTCACATCCTTAACAACAATATTGACAGGTTACAAGACAATGACATGGTTGTTGTAATTTTCATCGCACTTTTAAGGTTTGCATTTGAAGCCTCCTAGAAGATCAATCGACACTCGATCGTTATACGACCAGTCTTTTAGAAATCCGCCTAGATACAGAGTCGAACCCATAACATCCGGACAGTCACTGAATCGTCTAGCCACAAAGCTACAGCGGCTCTTAATAAAACAAGCCCGGTAGCAGGACACACCCCCCCCCCCCCCACCTCCCTGGGGTATGTGAAGTGTTGGGATTATCACATTTGTGTGGATCTGAGTACACAGAAAATTAGACCGTCAGTTTGTCCCTTGAAACGCCAAGAGTTGGCATGAAGCCCTTGTATCACCAGACCAGGAACATTGTCAAAATAAAATTCTAATCATTACCGCAAAGTGCCCGTTTCTCACGACGTGCGATATGAAATATTTCTGCCGAACTCCACACACCTGATACTGCTAGTAAGTGCATGGGACTGAAATTAGTTCTGTAATCTCTGCTTTCTCATATCTATCACCCATCTCAACACTCAGTATCTTAGCTCTCTAATCTCTACTTTCTCATATCTATCACCCATCTCAACACTCAGTATCTTAGCTCTCTAATCTCTGCTTTCTCATATCCTCTCACCCATCTCAACACTCAGTATCTTAGCTCTCTAATCTCTACTTTCTCATATCCTCTCACTCATCTCAACACTCAATATCTTAGCTCTCTAAATCTCTACTTTTTCATATCCTCTCACCATCTCAACACTCTGTATCTTAGCTCTCTAATCTCTGCTTTCTCATATCTATCACCCATCTCAACACTCAGTATCTTAGCTCTCTAATCTCTACTTTCTCATATCCTCTCACTCATCTCAACACTCAATATCTTAGCTCTCTAATCTCTACTTTCTCATATCCTCTCACTCATCTCAACACTCTGTATCTTAGCTCTCTAATCTCTGCTTTCTCATATCTATCACCCATCTCAACACTCAGTATCTTAGCTCTCTAATCTCTGCTTTCTCATATCCTCTCACTCATCTCAACACTCTGTATCTTAGCTCTCTAATCTCTGCTTTCTCATATCTATCACCCATCTCAACACTCAGTATCTTAGCTCTCTAATCTCTGCTTTCTCATATCCTCTCACTCATCTCAACACTCTGTATCTTAGCTCTCTAATCTCTGCTTTCTCATATTTATCACCCATCTCAACACTCAGTATCTTAGCTCTCTAATCTCTGCTTTCTCATATCTATCACCCATCTTAACACTCAGTATCTTAGCTCTCTAATCTCTGCTTTCTCATATCTATCACCCAATCTCAACACTCAAGTATCTTAGCTCTCTAATCTCTGCTTTCTCATATCTCTCACTCATCTCAACACTCAATATCTTAGCTCTCTAATCTCTGCTTTCTCATATCCTCTCACTCATCTCAACACTCACTATCTTAGCTCTCTAATCTCTGCTTCTCATATCTATCCCTCATCTCAACACTCAATATCTTAGCTCTCTAATCCCTGCTTTCTCATATCCTCTCACTCATTTCAACACTCTGTATCTTAGCTCTCTAATCTCTGCTTTCTCATATCTATCACCCATCTCAACACTCAATATCTTAGCTCTCTAATCTCTACTTTCTCATATACGCTCACCTATCTCAATACTCGGTATCTCATCACTCTCAAATTTCCCTGCACTTGTCCTCGTGATTTCTGATTACACTGATTTCGTTGCTTTCGTTGTAGAGTATGTACACGGTGTCTGTTTATTATGTCTCACTGTTTCGCAGCAGCCACACACGCCTGAGTGTTTTCATTTTTCATACAACTGTTAGTATCTGGTTATCTTAGTCAGATAGACTGAGCTACCGCAATGACAGCAGACGGTACTACCTGCTTTCTGTTAGCGCCGAATGTTGGGCGACGTTTACCAAACCCGATAACCCACATTATGCTAGCGGCTTTGGTGGAGGAGCGCAGTTGGGAGGGTACAAGTCTTACCCTAGTGCGAGGAAATGCAACCTAAAGACCAAATGTCATTACAGGGCAGACAAGGCGCTTGGTCAGCAACTGTCTAGGATCGAAACTCCAATAGGCGAATAGTTAGAAAGACATTGTTTTGCTGATCCCAAAGCTTCTGCAGCTTGTCTTGTTCCAGATGTATTGGTGTTACCTTTCCTCTGGGGTAAACTAGTCAGACCGTGTTACATGGGCAACACAAAGTCTCTACAGTTGAACCCAGGTTTTGTGCTACATGAGGGGGGGGGGAAGAGCTGTATAACTCTATCCTTATTCCCCGCCATAGGGTGCAGTTATTGTACCTTATTTGAAGCACAATTTCACAAACTGTCAAGAAGGTATCAGTGTTAGTGTCTAAAATATTTATGAATGTTCTCTTTGCTTCCAGAAACTTCCAGAGACGTCCGAACATCGCCATGAATGAGTCCAACACTTCACGCACGACGCCTCACATCCGACTGTGACTGCAGTCTCGTGTACCTTTTCGACAAACTGGAGAAATACTTCGGACCGCCGTTACTTCTCTTTGGAATCATCTGCAACATTCTGGCGCTCTTCACACTACGACAGCCCAAACTGAAGGAGTCTCCATTCATCCACCTCATGGGGCTGACAGTGGCAGACCTAACCGCCCTCATCTTGATCTTCATCAATGTGTTTGCCGTTGGCGGCAACAGAACTTGGACACGCTACGTCTGCTATATCTACTACCCAATCACCAACGTCGGTGCTTTATTCTGTGTGTGGATCATGGTGATTATGACTTTGGAGCGATGCATATTTATGCAATTCCCACTCTGGGCACCCATTTGGTGTACAAATTCCAGCGCCAAATTTAAAATCGTCCTTGTGTTCTCGATCTGTTTTGCCATCAGCATTCCACGTTTCTTTTGGTACCAAGCAATAAACTATAGCCCCAGTTTAAATGTTTCCGATAATGAAACAGGTGTTCACAAAAACACAGAGTATTACGGTATAGGAAACAATATTAACGGTAGCCTAGCGGCGGTAGTTATCTCCTGGGTTTACTGTTCCATTCATAACTTCTTACCTGTGACAATTTTGTTGGCGTTAAATTCGTTCTTAATTTACAAAATTCGGGCTCAGAATAAACGAAGGATTGAACTGGGAATACACAATATCCTCCAGCTGGGCCGGGCTCAAGAGCAGACACGTTTAACAATAACACTCATTGCTATCACTGGTATTTATATTGTCCTTGTTCTCCCGTCAGCATTCGCAGACGAGAATATTGCTAATCTTTTATTTCGCGAAAAGCTCGTGGCCATGCATCTTTTCGTGCGTTTTTCCAATTTCCTGATGTGGCTGAATTTGTCGTTCAATTTCCTCCTGTACACATTCGTCAACGTGAAGTTTATGAGAGCTTTCAGGAAGATGTTCACTCGCTGGTACTCACAGCTGTACGGCTGCATTGCCTGCTTCAGGTTATCACAAACGAACTCTTCCATGGCTGCACGCAACGATAGATGGCCTAGGGAATATGACCTTCGCCGTCACCCAGGCCCGCAGTCCGCTCGGCGCACGTGCTCATCCCGCCTTCTGACATCACGTGGGTTTATTTAATGACTTCCGGAAAGAGCGATACATCACATTCCAGCGTTGCTATTTTTGTGTTGTTATCCCATTGAAGGGAAGAAGCGTCCATTCTTTATGAAACAATGGCGGTTAGTCATTAAAAATGGCTAATTCAAAGAATTTTCAACAGTACTCATACGGGGTGTGTATGAAGTGGTCATTGCTAATCTATATGAAGTGGTCATTGCTAATCTACCATCACCCTAAAAGGAAGTGATGGCAAACCTTCACAATCCTGCAGCATGCTGGATTTTAAGCGCTCGTCATGCATCATCACAGCCAAGAGAATGGTCGACTCTTCCTTCGCTAGCCAGACAAGGTGTGCTTCTATTGTTGTCCACCAGGAGATGAGGATAGGTTTGCATAAGTTTGATGTATGGAGGGTCAACGTATCTGTATTCACAACTTCCATTATTGCTCACAAACAGATGAACAGTCTTAATGAGTGTGTTGTATGGATGGTCAACGTATCTGCATTCACAACGTCCATGGTTTCCTGCGAAGAGATGAAGAGACGCCCGCCTCAGTATGATCTATGAAAGTTCGACGTCTTTACATTCACTGCTTTCATCGTTTTCCGCAAAGGCACGGAGATAGGTTTCTGTCGGTATGATATATGGTGGGCCAACCTTGCCAACGTCTTTACGTTACAAACGTCCATGGCTGCTCACAGAAAGATGAACAAAGTTTTGTCAGTAAGATCTATGAAGGTTCAACGTTTCTACATTCACAAATTCCATGCTTGCCTGCAAGCAGATGAAGAGACTACTTTGTCAGTATGAGCTATGAAGGTTCATCGTCTGGACATTCACAACGCCCATGGTTTCCCATAGAATGATGACAGATGACGTTAATGTGATGTATGAAGTTTCAAAATGTCCGCAGTTACAGCGTCCATGGCTGCCAAAGGAAATGAAAAGAGTTCCTTGGCAGTATTTTCCATGAAGGTTCAATGTCTGGATATTTACAACTTCCATGGTTGCCCATAATGAAATAAAGATTGTTCTTTCTTAATCTATGGAAGTTCTATGACTGTACATTCACAGCTTCCATGGTTGCTCAAAAGGAGATGACGATAAAGTCTTTGTCAGTGTGATCATTGGCGCTTCAACATGTGGACAATCTCAACTCCCATGGTTGTCACCAAGGAGACGAAGAGACATAGTTGCCGATATGATCTGTGGAGGTTCAACGTCTCAATATTCACAAAATCATAACACATTTCCACTGTAAATGAACTGCTACAGTCTCTCCATCAAACAATCATATCATCACCATGTGCCATGCCGATAAGCATCGGTAGTCATAGTTGACCATCTCACACGATCACCAAAGTCAACATATCTGCATTCACAACGTCCATGGTTCGCCATCTTACACGATCACCAGAGTCAACATATCTGCATTCACAACGTCTATGGTTCGCCATCTCGCACGATCACTAAAGTCTTGAATCAGCTGTGTGTTCTTGTCCCGATTATGTCATGAGTCTTCTCCCTGCTCATTTGCCGTCAGTTTTGTATGTTATTACTGTTAGTTAGTTAGTCGACAGATCATCCTCATTGCACATTCAACCATTCAGTCCATAAGTGCTCGGATCCCCTCCTCAGCAAATCCCGCAGCGTGTAGAGGCTCACGACACCAGTTCTGTGTTGGTTTATTACTCTTCTTTGGCTTCCTGCGTAGTGTTCTTGTTTGACCACACCTCTTTTAACTTGCTGTTCTCGCAGCCTGACCATGGTTGTAGATTCCCAGTCATCGCTTGGTTCTCGTAAACGACTTACTTCTCGTAGAGCATTCAGAATGTCTGCCTGGTCCATGGCTCGTCCGCCTTCCACAGTAGCCCTATCTGCAAGCCTGTCAGCCTGCTCATTCCCTTGTACGCCCGCATGCCCTGGCACGAAGATGAAACTAATCTTTGCCAGCCGAGACCGCTCCAGAGACAGCAGCCACTCTCTTCGGACCCACCCCATCTCTATCCTCCTGAGCATACTCATTGAGTCACTAAGGACACAATGCCCGATTGAATGTCTGTGTCTCGAGCCATGTTATTGCTTTACTTACTGCCATGACTTCCATAGTCAGGCTGCATTGTGGTCAAAGCAAAAGCGCCAGACTCTTCCTTCACAGTTTTCCCTTCGGCCTGAGCCGTAAAGGCCCATGAACTTCTCACTCCTCGGACGACCGACCCATCCGTGTAAATGACAGCATCATCCTCTAAAGAATTCTCGAAGATCAGAGCCTGTACTTCCGCCTCCACAGCAGCTGGATTTTCTTGTCTGCATTTCCTGTCTAGTTGGATGCACACTGAAAAGGATGTACAGAACTCTGTTGGCACTTGTACCCACTCCTCGCCAGGTTCTAAGTCCTCAAGTGAACACACCTGCTGAAGAATGTCTTCGGCTTGACCCATCCACGACTTTCCTCTTTTTAACCTGCTGCCCTTTACCTTCTTAATCTCGCTATGCAGTGGATGTTGTGTGTTTGCGTTGACTCTGAGATAGGCACGTGCTTGGCAAATTTGTATTCTGTCCCTCATGGTTGGAAAATCAAGAAGGTAGCGCATCGCCCTGCATGCTGTATCTCTTGTACATCCAAGAATGATGCGCATAGCTTCGTTCTGTATCCTTTCCATCCTTTCTATCTGCTTATGGCTGAGAGTCAGGATCGCCATCGCATACTCCAGAACAGAAAGGAACCAGCCCTTCGTAAAGAAGACATAGATGGCGCTGCTCACAGTTTGCCGCCGCCATCACCCGCATCGCAGCCAAACATCGCTTGGCCTTTGTTATCACCTGGTCTATGTGCGCATTATAAGCGCTCAGTATAACATCAATAGATGTCTGTTATTATTAAGTTTTCTAAGTTTATTTTCCCTAATAACCCCCTCTAAAAATCCTGAATGTCTACGTCTAATTTATGTAATCAATTTACTGTTTTCATTTGTTTATTTTATGACGTTTTCATTCATTTATCAGTCTGCTCATGGTATTCTTTGCATCTTCCTCAGAAACCATATTTTCATTGTCAATAGATGTTCCTGCGCGTATCTGCTTATTTTCAATGCTTGATGTGCATATAGTAGTTACCAAAGTTGGTTGCATATCATTTACAGAATGTCACAGTCAACTCAAGCATTCTTTATTGTGGCTTTATGTGATTTCTTGGCAAGTTTACATTAAATAGTTTTCTATTGTATGAAAACCAACACAATGCGGTCTGCTTTTAAATCGCCCGTGGCTGTGTTTATAGCGGGTAATGCTGGATTGCAAATTGCATTAATAACCCCTTTGCCACAGATATGGCTGCATATAACAGTATAGGTTCTATATACAACTTCAAGAATTGTGTCACGTATAAACAACCATCTACGCACAGCGAACAAACCAACAGCGTGCGCACAAGTCACTGAAGAAAACAGTTCTGTCGAAACCTGTGTGCACATTTCTTCTACTTGTGCCTCTTATCACCCAGTGGATCATGGATCCTGTACCAGCCCACCCCAAGCACTCCTATCTATTGCATTCTTCTGCAGCTCCATCCATCCTATCCCCTGTCTCTAATTCTCCTCTACGTGTGTTTTATGTCTCCTCATTTTATTTTGCCCCGCGGGTTCCAGATGAAGGAGATTATATTACAACAGTTAATTGCTTCAGCACAGAAAGACTATATATCGCCACATGGGACTTCTCATGTGGACAGAAAGACTATATATCGCCACATGGGACTTCTCATGTGGACAGAAAGATAATATATCGCCATACAAGGGTCATCGTGTTATTTGTTTTGTTCCGTGTGATCTTGCGCAATTTCAATTCTCAGTGAATGGAAATGTACTTAATAATCCATCAATCATGTGCCATGCCGGTAAGCATGGGCAGTTATGACTCGCCATTTCACTTGATCACCAGAGTCGTGGATCAGGTCAGTCTTCCTGTCTCGACCATGCCACGTGGTCAAGCCATCCAGGTATTTATTTATCTGTCTTCCTGCCATGAAGCGGACTAGCCCCCATAATAATGCCGTGAAGCGGAAGGGAGTATATGTAACTGCTGAGGATGACCATTGAGCCCTTCCATCTTATACAGGCTAAAGTCATAACCACTGAAACCGAACTTGCACAACACGACACGGAGATGGTTTTTTCACAGTCTACTTTACTACGACTCTACACTTGACATGTCGATAACACAACCAGTTGCTCCACAGAAAAGTCACAAATATACCTAACAATGTCTACACATTCTATTCTACAAGAGCGGCGTTATGTTAGCCATGTTCCAGTAACAAGAACTATGTCCGACATTGGCGCTCGCTCGAGTCTAACTGATCTACGGTGACGTTTTGCGCTTGCACCAAAACGACTTGCACACTTTTCATGCTTTTGTAACCAATGCCGTGCAAAGTGTGTCTTACAATCCTCTCGCTTTTCACGTCTTGTCACAGGACTGTGCAAGACTCTAAGCTACCTGTACTTAATAACCCATAGACTGATCCAGGTCTATGGCATTTCCCCTTGTTCTCGAGCCCTCGATCTTGCCAGTTGTCACCAAGTTTTCTAATTTATTTCTTCTCATAAATATCCCAAAAATTGTGACTGTCTTCGTCTAATTTCTCTAATCAATTTACGATTTTAATTTGTTTCTTGTAGTGCTTGGTCATTGGTTTTTCTGTCTGTCCATGATATTCTTTGCATTCTCCTCAGAAACCACATTTCTGCAGTCATCAGATGTTTTTCAGCTTGACTGCTCATTGTCCAAGCTTCACATCCATACAAAAGTAAAGGCTCTATGTAGCACCTCAACACATAATAATAATAGTTTATTTGATTGTGTACCATATTTAGTCCAAGCCTATTTTTTGGTTGGCACTGGATCAGTTAACGAGTTTACTCAGTGTGTGTCGTACCCTGGCCAGCGTCTTTTATCTCAGTGTGTGTCGTACCCTGGCCAGAGTCTTTTATCCATCTGTTGATCCCTGAAGTCTGCCGAGTTTTTTTTTTATTGCTAAGCTCTACATTGTTGGTGTTGTTATACCATGTCCGTCCTTCTAGTCTGCTCACGCACCAATTAAAACATGTTTTTGGTAATTATTTTAGTCCTTTTGCGTGTTTTTGCCCGGTAGGCAAAATCGTGCACATGCGAGCACACTCACACACATTGATACACTTACGCACACACACATATATATACACACACAGACATTCACATATCCACACACAGACACACATTCACACATACATTCACGTAGACTCACATTCACACAGACATACACACACACAGACACACACATTCACACACATATTTACATACACTTTCACACACATACACAATCACACACCCACACATTCACACACACATTCACACACACATTCACACACACATACACAATCACACACATAAACTCACATTTATACACACTCACATCCACACAATAACACACACTCACATCACACACACACACACACACACACACACACACACACACACACACACATTCGCTCACACCCACACAATCACACATTTCATCTCACGGAAATTAATTTCTCCCGTAGCACTTTCCCCATATGTGTATATAATGTGATAGGCCCATCACACTTTTTCGATATGTGTATATTGTGTGATAGGTCCATCACACTTTCCCGATGTGTGTATATGATGTGATAGGCCCGTCACACTTTCCCGATATGTGTATATGATGTGATAGCATCTTTTCTACAGATGTCATTAGGTGACAGCAACATCGAACTTTATATTCCCGTTTGTCAGGTGGCGCTTGGTGTCTCATGCGCATGTGCAGCGCATAAACAAAACGGCGACTGTACTTACTGAGTGTACAACCAAAGAGAAACGTGCTGTTGTGCGTATTTTGTGGGCAAAAGGACTGCCTGCAAATGACATTCATAAGGAAATTCTCCCTGTTTATTCTGACAAATGCTGCCCTGTAAAGCAGTGCATAGCTGGGAAGAAAATTTTCTCAAGGACGCTCTAAAATTGTTGATGAAATCCGATCTGGTCGTCCTGTTTAGATTGCAATAGAAGCATCCCTGCAGTGGGTGGAGGAGATGATTAGATGTGACAGGCGAGTAACGATAGACTCTGTAGCATCTGCAATAGGGGACTCACACGGTTCAGCATACAGCATAATACATGATCGGCTGAAATTTAAGAAAGTGTGCTCAAGGTGGGTACCCAGACAATTGAACGAGGAACACAAAATGAATCTATGTGGCCTGTCCTTGCATCATCTCTGTCAATACGAAGATGAAGTAGAAAACATGCTGAACAGGACTGTTACTGGGGACGAATCATGGGTGCATCACTACCAGCCCGAATCAAAGCATGCTTCAATGCAATAGAATCATCATTCTTCGCTTCTTCTTCTTCTTCTTCTTCTTCTTCAGCGTTCCGAGCCATTGAGGTTCTTTGCTGCAGATACAATCCGTCTCCATTCTTCTCTCTGTGTCCAAAAATTCAAGGTTACGCCATCAGCAGGGACGATTATGCTGACTGTGTTCTTGGATTGTCAAGGAGTGCTTTTAACCAATTTCAAGAAGAAAGGTGACAATTCTGAATTGTACTGTGAAGTTCTGTCGATGCTTCATGATGCAATTCGAAGAAAATGTCCAGGACTGCTGACTAGAGGAGTGTTGTTTATTCATGACAATGCCAGACCACATACGGTTCGATTAACTCATGAGAAATTAACCAACTAAGGTGGGAAGTTTGGAACATCCACCTTACTTAGCTAGCCCCTAGTGATTTCCACCTTTTTGGTCCACTGAAAACGCACCTTGGCGGAAGACATTTCGCTAATGACGCCTACGTTGAATGTGAAGTGAAAACGTGGTTTAGAAAACAGAGCACGCAGTTCTATGCAGCCAGTTTGGGGGGACTGATACAACAATGGGATAAGTGCATCAATGTTGGTGGAAATTATCTTGAGAAATAAAGGGACAATGTATGTATAAAAATAAACTAGTTTCAAATTGTTATCATATATAATTATTTTTCTACAACCATTTGTGACTTCCTTATTGACTTCATCCCGTAGTAGCATTTGTATGGACAACGTTTGAGTTTAAACAGGGCGAAAGCAAAACAGAAAACGCATATTAAGCTACTCAATGAAGATACTCAAGAAGATCCAGACTGGTCTCATAGGACATGAGTGGCTTGACACACTTACAACATCACAGTTAGTCCAGCTAACTTTCATATATGTATCAGGACACTCCAGCCTTAAAGGTAACAAGTGAACCGATCGTTCGGTGGACATGGCGGTGATCGAGGTGGGAAGGGCAATGGGTGGGATGGATATCATCGACGCCATCTGAGGTACTGGAGAAACAGACCACTTTAAGGTCGCTTGACAATCTACTTCCTTGTTCAGCGTGAGGGTGATGGGAGTGAAGCGGGGAGCCGCCAGACACGAACATTTTATCAAGAGTACAAGACATGTGATTGTTGTTTGTCCATCAAGAATGATGATGACCATTCATTTCATCCAGTGGGGTTGAAGGTGTGGAGCCGTGGGTTCTAAGATGGCTGATAAGGCCTATTTTGGCTCGAAATGTTCTTTGACAATGTGGGCAAAGAATGCTTGACGTCTCTGGAGGAGGATTTCCTGCAGTGGTTTTTCTGTCCTGCCTTTTCTTCACAGCTCTTGCAGTCCTGGTTGCCTCACATATGACTGCACCTTTGCGCAATGATGCACGCCACGAATTTCGGTCTCTGGCTGCAGCCTCCCAGGTGTCATGATGAATTCCAAAAGCATTCAGTGAAATTTTCAGAGTGTCTTTAAAACGTTTCCTCTGGCCACCTTGGGAGCGTTTACCACAACGCAGTTCGCTGTAGAAAATTCGTTTAGGGAGCCTGTGATCTGGCATGCGAGTCAAGTGACCAGCCCAGCGAATCTGATTCTTCATCAGTAGAGTGTGGATACTGGGCATGGATGCTCTTTCTAGGACTTCAGTGTCTGGAATCTTGTCTTGCCATTTAATCTTCAGTAGCTTCCTTAGGCAGACTGTGTGGAAGTGGTTTAATTTCCTAGCGTGTCGCTGATAAACAGTCCAGGTTTCACAAGCATATAGCAGTGTGGATAATACAACTGCTTTGTAGACTTTTAGCTTTGTTTGCAGGCTTATTCCAGTTCTGTCCCATACATTCTTGTACAGTCTGCCAAAGGCTGCACTGGCCTTGGAGATTCTTGCATTCACTTCGTCATCGATTGTGGCAGCTTGTGACACGGTGCTGCCAAGATAGGTGAATTTGTCCACAACACTTAGTCTATGATCATTCACTTTGATATTCGGCACAGTGTGATTATTCCCTGGAGCTGGCTGGTACATAACTACAGTCTTCTCCAAGTTGATATTGAGCCCAAAGTTGGCACAGGCATGTGAGAAAGCTGAAACATTATGTTGCATGTCCGCCTCTGAGTTGGCGTATAGAGCGCAATCATCAGCAAACAGGAGCTCTCTGACGGTGCCGCTGTTAATTTTGGTTTTAGCTTTCAGCCTTCTGAGATTGAATAACTTTCCATCCATACGGTAGTTGATGTCTATTCCAATGTCGTCGTTCTCGAAGGCATTCATCAACATGGCTGAAAACATGAGGCTGAACAGTGTTGGTGCCAGGACACATCCTTGCTTCACTCCATTGGTGACAGGAAAGGGTTCAGACAGTTCACCATTTTCCTGTACTCTTGCCTGCATGCCGTCATGAAATAGCCGCACTATTTGGACAAACTTTCGTGGACAGCCATATTTTGCCATAATCTTCCACAGTCCTTCTCTGCTGACTGTATCAAAAGCCTTGGTAAGGTCAATGAAAGTGGAGAACATTTCGCAGTTCTGTTCCTGACATTTCTCTTGCAGCTGCCTTGCAGCGAAAATCATGTCAACAGTTCCACGTTCTTTTCTGAAGCCACATTGACTCTCAGGAAGAAGACCTTGATCGAGATGGGCTGTGAGGCGATTGAGAAGAATTCTGGCGAGTATCTTCCCTGCAATTGAAAGCAAGGAGATGCCTCGGTGGTTGTCACAGGATTGGCGGTTTCCTTTACGTTTGTAAAGGTGGACTATTGACGCGTCCTTAAAATCTTGTGGCATGGTCTCGTTCATCCATATGTTTGTGAAGACTTGGTGAAGCTGCTCTGTTAGGACCGGCCCACCTGCCTTGTATATCTCTGCTGGGATGGAGTCAGGACCAGGTGCCTTGCCGCTGGAGAGTTGCTGGATGGCTTTGTTTATTTCCACTATGGTTGGCAGGTCATCAAGTGTCTCATTGGTGGGAACTTGAGGACGGCAGTTGATGGTTTCATCATCGAAGAAGGAAGTTGCATTTAAGATTTTGCTGAAATGCTCTGCCCAGCGTTGGAGGATTTCTTTCTTATCGGTGACCAATGTTCCCCCGTCTGCACTGAGGAGGGGAACTATGCCTGGTGATGAAGGACCATAGACCGCTTTCAGTGAGTCGTAGAAGTTTTTCATATCATGTCTGTCAGCAAAGCCCTGAATTTCATCAGCTTTGCTGCTCAGCCAGGAGTCCCGCATGTGCCGAAGTTTCTGCTGCACTACTCTCTGAATGTTCTTGAAAGCATCTTTTTTTGATGTTGACTTTGGGTCATTCAAATGTGCCTTGAGGAGAAGATGTTTCTCGGCCAGCAATTGGTTGATGTCTTCGGAATTTTCATCAAACCAGTCTTTATGCTTTCGGGGGGCTGGACCCAGGATTTCCATAGCAGTGTTGTAAATTGTGTCCTTTAGGGCTCTCCATTCTGTTTCTGTATCCTGTTTAGCTTCAGCATTGGGCTTGAGGCGGTCTTCCAGCATATTTTCAAACGACTGCTGCATTTTCTTGCTGTTTAGGCGGGTGACATTTAGCTTTGTTTGCATTTTCGCCCCTTGAGGACGCCGTGGTGGCCTGATGTGGATGTTCATTTTCGAGACAATGAGACGATGGTCTGTCCAACATTCGGCACCACACATGGATTTTGTCACTCGAACGTCTTGTCTGTCACTCCTCCTGACGATGACATAGTCAATGAGGTGCCAGTGTTTCGAGCGAGGGTGCATCCACGATGTCCTATTTCTCATGGGGAGACGGAAAATTGTGTTCGTAATCAGGAGATCATGTTCGGCACATGTCTGAAGGAGGCGGAGTCCATTGCTGTTACAATTTCCGACTCCATGCTTTCCAATAATGCCACTCCAAGAGGTGGTGTCCGTGCCTACTCTGGCATTGAAATCCCCAAGGAGTATAAGTTTGTCTCCTTTGGGAACAGATGTTAATACATTGTGCAGGTCCTCATAGAACTTGTTCTTGACATCATCTTCGTTGGTCATAGTTGGTGCGTAGACACTCACAATGGTTGCGTGCTTCCTTCCATTCAGCAGAGGCAACTTCATGGTCATGAGCCTGTCGTTTATAGCCTTTGGAAATCCAGCTAATTTGCCGACCAGGGCCGACTTAATGGCAAATCCCACACCGGATTGGCGTCTTTCCTCGCTTTTCCTTCCACTCCAGAAAAATGTGTAGCCGGCACCAATTTCACAGATTTGGCCTTCTTCTGCAAGTCGTGTCTCGCTCAAGGCTGCAATGTCGATGTTGTACCTGCCCAGCTCTCTCCCAATCAGTGCTGTTCGTCTCTCTGGACCCGACGCGCCGTCTCTGTCAAGTAGGGTGCGTACATTCCAAGTTCCAATTGTTAAGGGAATATGGTTTACTCTTTTAGCTTTGCTTGTTTTATCTTTCTTTGTATGTCGACCGCAGTTAGGGTACCCACCAACCGCGGCTAGCTGGTTAGGTAGTGATGAAGCAGACAATGTTTAGGGCACCTTTTCTAGCCCCTTCCTCATGCTATGGAGGTGAGCAGTGTGTTCCTATAGAGGGCTGCTCAGTCGCTCAGGGGGCTGCCGAATCCCACTGCTGCTCCGGTCAGTAGAAGACGACCATATGGCCTGAGCCGCCTGTGTGCAGGTCTGCGACTACGGCTGCCAGCGTACCCACGCCTGCCGCTTTGCCGCTCGCCCATCGCCACAGGGCTTGAAGGTGATATGTGACGTTGGATGAAGAATGACTTGCGCGATGACTTGGATTAAAGTGAGGAAGAGTTGCGCAATTCGTCGACCTCACTCTCTCGCCTGAGTCCATCTGAGTCCAGTGGCAAGACAAGTCGAGACGATTGGAGACGAATACAGGTGCAGTGGATGACCAGGGCGCTCTACGTGCCTTGCCGTGCTCATTACGTTCCACAACGCTTTGCAGGTAAACGCCGTCTTGCCCGTTGAATTAGGAATGATTTCTTCCGCGCAGTCTGCCGAATCCTGTCTTCACATGCTGGGTAGGCATACCCTAGTTTACCTCTTGGTTTGACACCAAATCGGATACCCATGCCTGGTTTAGCCAGCCTCTCACAGCTGTTGCCCGGGGGGTGGCCGCTGTCGCATGCTGACAGCTACTAGGAGCCACAGGCACGAGCTGGGTGTCAGACTTGGACCAGTGGGGGATGGGTCCTGAAAGGACATGAGAGCCATCCTTACCAAAGGTGCTACCAATGCCTGACACCCCGTACCCCTTCCTTAATTGACTTCATCCCGTAGTAGCATTTGTATGGACAACGTTTGAGTTTAAACCGAGCGAAAGCAAAAAAGAAAACGCATATTAAGCGACTCAATGAAGATACTCAAGAAGATCCAGACTGGTCTCATAGGACATGAGTGGCTTGACACACAACATCACAGTTAGTCCAGCTAACTTTCATATATGTATCAGGACACTCCAGCCTTAAAGATAACAAGTGAACCGATCGTTCGGTGGACATGGCGGTGATCGAGGTGGGAAGGGCAATGGGTGGGATGGATATCATCGACGCCATCAGAGGTACTGGAGAAACAGACCACTTTAAGGTCGCTTGACAATCTACTTCCTTGTCCAGCGTGAGGGTGATGGGAGTGAAGCGGGGAGGCGCCAGACACGAACATTTTATCAAGAGTACAAGACATGTGATTAACCAACACTCAGCTGCTGCCATTAGTCGACATAAGCTGGCGGAGAGATTAAGGAGGAGAGCAGAGCACCTTTGGCCCTGTCCGAAGTGCATTGATGACGATCTTCACTAATCACGTAATTATCACATTGGGTATCATCATAAAATGCCTTGTCGACAGGCGGGAGCGATCATGCTTCTCCGCAACATGCAATCCCCAACGGCATTTATCACTTCGTGGGCAGATTCCATTCCGTGCCATGACACAAGGCTGTCAGGAATTTTCTTTCGCTGTCTTCCTCTATCTCGCTTTCCACAATTCTGTCCAGTTGTCACATGTTCCAGTTTTTGTCTTCTCATAACGTGGCTAAACAATGCACATTGTCTCTGGCTGATGTTTGTGATACGTTGTCTTCTTCTTCTTCTTCTTCTTCTTCTTCTTCTTCTTCTTCTTCTTCTTCTTCTTCTTCTTCTTCTTCTTCTTCTTCTTCTTCTTCTTCTTCTTCTTCTTCTTCTTCTTCTTCTTCTTCTTCTTCTTCTTCTTCTTCTTCTTCTTCGTCTTCTTCTTCTTCTCCTTCGTCTTCTCCTTCTTCTTCTTCTTCTTCTTTTTCTTCTTCTTCTTCTTCTTCTTCTTCTTCTTCTTCTTATTCTTATTCTTCTTCTTCTTCTTCTTCTTCTTCTTCTTCTTCTTCTTCTTCTTCTTCTTCTTCTTCTTCTTCTTCTTCTTCTTCTTCTTCTTCTTCTTCTTCTTCTTCTTCTTCTTCCCCTCATCGTCCTATTTCTACACAACCATCTCCTTCTCAATCTTCCCCTACTTTTTCTCCTACTACTACTACTACTACTACTACTACTACTACTACTACTACTACTACTACTACTACTACTACTACTACTACTACTACTACTACTACTACTACTACTACTACTACTACTACTACTACTACTACTACTACTACTACTACTACTACTACCACTACTACCACTACTACTACTACTACCACTACTTACTTGTCTGCCTGTCCTCTACTACTACTACTACAGCCATTTCTTCTTCTTCTTCTTCTTCTTTTTACTACTATACTACTACTACTACTACTACTACTACTACTACTACTACTACTACTACTACTACTACTACTACTACTACTACTACTACCACCACCACCACCACCACCACCACTACTACTATGACTACTACTATTACTTCTTTCTTCTTCTTCTTCTCCTCCTCTCTCTTCTTCTTCTACTTCTTACTCCTCCCCTCCCACACCTTCCTCTTCTTCTTCTTCTTTATTCAACCAAAAACTATGGCGATGCCATGAATCTTCAACTAACTGTCACTCGTCCAGGAGACATTGGCATGGAGCTTTCTCTGAAATGGAACAAGAAACAAACGAAATCAAATTGTAGAAGATGCAGAAAAGGTTTCATCAGAACAACACTATTACCACGACATAACATAAAATATACGGATTCGGCATGTTTGAAGCAAGAAAGTGGAATCCGTGAGGCTTTTCTGTCACGTCAGTCTAGATTAGTGCCCGGTGCCTGTACACGTTAGGTTGTCTTTCGGTTTCAGAAGCTGAGACAGCCGTCAGTAGACACCAGAATGTTAAAGATCTGTCTGTCTGTCTGTCTGTCTATCTGTCTGTCTGTCTGTCTGTCTGTCTGTCTGTCTGTCTAATCTATGTCTGTCTGTCTGTCTGTCTAATCTATCTATCTATCTATCTATCTATCTATCTATCTATCTATCTAGCTATCTATCTCTTGGTAGGTTGGTCGGTCGGTCGGTCCAACAAATATATCCATCCGTCCATCCTTCCCTTCCTCCGTTCCCCCGCCTACATATCCTTGTGTCTGTCTTTCTGTGTGTCTGTCTGTTTGACTGATAGATACTTGCTGATCGGTCTGTTTATTTGTCTGTCTGTTTCTCGATCAGCCTGTCTATCCGTTTGATTGTCAGTTTATCTAAGTGTAATTTTGCCAGTCTATATCTGTTTGACCTGTTTGTCGATCAGTCTAATTTTATATTTGTCATCCAGTCCCTCTGTCTTTCTGTTTGTCGGTCGAACTGTATGTCCACCTTACACACGCGCGCGCGCGCAAACACACACACACACACGCACACACACACACGCGCGCGAACACAAATGATACAATAGACAACCATTCATTTGAGAGAGAGACTAATTCTCGTTTGTATGTCCCTCCTTTACATTCCGACTCCTCAACCTCATCTAAACCCACCTTGGCTGTGGCTGTCTCACCCAGCCTCCCCATCTGTTTCCTGTATTAACCTCAATCCCGGTATAGTTGTCCCAAGTGCTGTCTGGCCGCCGTGAGTCTTGCGATAATCAAACATATTGCCTCAAATCTCTTAGGTTTAAGCTGCTTTCACATTGTTTGTTTGTTTGGTTGGTTCTCTCAGCAGGTCTTCTGTTTGACGTTTCTCATCAGAGGCTCTAGAGATAAACAGCGTTGTCTGGAAGGTCTATTAGCGGGCTGGTCTATTCTGATCATTTGTTGCCATATCCAGGTATTTATTCCAACGACTGTAAGATGCAAAGTGTCACTCCGCCATAAACTTAGCTTTAAGAAAGTCTTAAAAATCGAGAGAATCGACTTCATTGCCCCGGGTTTAATCCCATATGGCTTGGTCTCTTTCGGCAGGGTGGTCTGCCGCTCCAGCGACGACCCCCAGGAGTTTTCGAGAAAATGCACTCATGAACAGAAATACGTAGTCCAGAATGGAACTCACAACATTCGGAGAGCGAGGCAGACGGATTGACCACTTCGCCACGGAGACCCCAAACAAACTTAGCTTTATGTTGTGTTGAGTTGAGTCAAGAACCGATTTCACAGCACTCGGGATATTCCCAAACGCTCTTAGTCCTCATCTCCAACAATTAGCGAAGAGTTCCAATACTAATGATACCGGCTGCAATCTGATTATGTGTCCGTCTGGACTTTCCTCGGAGAACTGAGTGTCGGCCAGATCCTGTCATACCATTCTCTCCGGGCAATGATTATTTACCTGTTCTTCCACACTATACACATGATACCAAAGGTCACTGACCGCGCCTGCCTTATCGTGCACTAATACCCCACCCAGTGGTGCAGATTCAGCTAATCTGTCCATCTGCTCGTCCAACGGATACCTCCACTCTTTGATTTTTTAATGGAAGCATGGCACTCTGCACGAATCATGCATATATTAACCCCTCTCGGCATGCTCTGTGAGTCATTTATAATCATGTCACGTGTGTGATGTTTGTCCTCCAGCCAACGCAACGTCACAGTGACCGCCTCCACCTCCATTCTCAGTTCTAGCTTCATGTTATCAGTAAACATATTCTTGATTATTACTGTGGCGGTTTTCCTTTGACATGCACACCAAATGAATAGATGTGATCGCTGTAATTATTTTGTATTTACTTCGGTTTAGCTTGTCTTAGATTCTGGGCCACACAGCTTAACCTATCCTTTATGTCAGACATTTAACATCCAAGTATACAGCAATATTCTTCAACCAGGGAATCAGTACAACTATCTCGGAACAGACATAACATGTGAGTGAAGGTGCTTGAAAGGATTAAAGTTAGTAGAACTGCGATAAAGCTGTGCGAATGTAAACAATCTAAAATAACGCAAAGTAATGCAGCTTTGCCGGTCTCTCTGGCCGAGGGGTTACAACACTTTCTCCGTAATCCCGTTTATCACGCAGAGTCTCGTAGCGGGGCGAGAGCTGGAGGCGGTTCGACCCCCGATGGTGACTTGCGGGATACTGAGCCGGCCACTCAGAAAGCAATGGCAAACTACTGAGCGTAATCTTGCCAAGAAATCAACAGACAGCTGAAAGATGCTGCTGTTGACAGCGATGTCCTGTAAAGGATATGCGAATTTTTAAAAAAATGCAGCTTTACAGAACACAATTACGGAAAACAAAGGATATTGCGGTGACTAGCCTTCACTAACAAACAAATAGATACACACAACACAACATATAATCACGGAGAAGATACTACAGTGACTACATTAAGGCATAAGAACGAGATGAGAAGAATGAAAAGATGAACAAATGAGAACAATGAAAAGAAACTGAAATAATGGGGGTGGGGGTGTGTACTACTTATCTTAGAATCATAGGCTGTGATATTCCCAGCCTGGGATACTCAGGAGTATACTCATAGTAATGTTTCATTTTTTTCTTTTCATTTTCTCTTCATTATTCCAATTTGTTCATCTTTTAGTTGTTCTCATTCCCTTTCTCATGCCTTAATGTAGTCACTGTAGTGTCTTCCCCGTGATTATATTTTGTGTTTTGTGTATTTGTTTGCTGATGAAGGCTAGTCGCCGCAACGTCCTGTGTTTTCCGTAATTATGTTCTGTACAGCTGTATTACTATGTGTTATTTTATATTGTTTATTTGAGGAGAAAAGAGCGAGAATCGTCTTGTAAACAGTAGCCTTTGGCAAGATGATATACATATTGATGAATAAAAAGTTGTAATGTGACAAATGAGTGTTTAATTGTTATTAGAATGAATACTGTTTTGTGAATGTGAAACTCAGGCAATGAGCAGGCTAGCTGAGAAACATCTAATGAAAGTGGAAATACGACTTCTGAGGAAAATGTAAAGAATAGCATGGACAGGCAGAAAAATCAATGACCACGTCCTACAAGAAACACATGGAAACTGTTACTTGATTTGAGAAATTACGAGGGGGCTTCTAATGAAAACCTTATTTATTGATTTTTTTTCTAGGTGAATACATTCTGACAAAGTACGGAACAAATATGTCATTTTTCAATGTAGTCACCACTGCGTTCAATGCACGTCCTCCAGCGCCAATAAAGTAGATTACTGTAGCAAACAATTCTCTGGGGTCTCTACTCTGTGTCATGAACAGTCTGTCACATAAGTCATGCCGTTTTGACACTTTCTACTCCACCCATACACTTGCTGGATTGACAGGCATGCACCACAACACTGTACTCAGCCCCTCTTAGGTGCATGTCAAAAGTGGGGTGGCCATTTTTAAACTGGTATTATGGCATCACCGTGTTCGTCTGCACCGTGATGTCACGTGCTGAACACTCTTGACATCCTTAACAATAATATTGACAAGTTGCAAGACAATAGCATGGTTATTGTAATGTCTATCACACTTTTAAGGTTTTAATTTGAAGTAACCAGGTAGATAACAACAGTGAAGGTATATGCACACACACACACACACACACACACACACACACACACACACACACACACACACACACACACACACACACATTGGCACCTTGCCGTCTTGACAGACGATAGTTTGTGCTCTAAAAAGGCATAATAACTTTTAACTATGGCGGTAGCGAGTGTGACTGATAAGGCCAATTTGCGCTGTAAATGTCCGTTCACAGTGGGTGCATGTGAACACGTGGTCATTTCCACCATCATGCACCATCTTACGTCTCAAACGCTTGGTGTGTGACTTTTCTGCAATAATTTTCTCCTTTGACTTTATTCCATTTCTGATATTTGCCCTCCATGCAACACGTTCAGCGGCGACTTGCTCCCAATGTGCATTATCAATGCCTGTATCAATCATGTCCCGCTTACACACATCTTTGTATCGTAGTAGAGGCCGACCCTGAGATCTCTTACCCATCAGTAATTCACCAAAAAAGATATCCTTTGGTATTCTACCATCATCCATCCTCCTAAGATGTCCTATCCATCTAAGTCTACGAAGACTGAGCATGGAATAAACTGTCACACAACCTGATCTTTCCAATACTTCAGTATTTGTGATTTTGTCTTGCCACTTAATACCAAGAATTCTTCGCAGACACCGCATATGAAAGCTGTTTAAATTGTTCTCTTGGTGTGAGTAAGTTGTCCAGGTTTCACTGCCATAGAGAAGAGTACTAAGGACACAGGCTTGATAGACAAGGACTTTTGTTTTGGCAGTAAGCTTCCTGTTCTCCCAGACTCTTTTTCTTAACCTGTTCATTGTTGTTGCTGCCTTACCAATCCGGATGTTGATTTCCTGATCTAGGGATAATTTGCTATTTACCACTGATCCTAGATATGTAAAATGGTCTACTATCTCTAGTTCGGCGTCGTCAATAAAGATTGATGGTACCCCATGTGCACCTTGTGACATAATCTGTGTCTTCTTTTTGCTAATTGTTAAACCAAATTCAGAACAAGCATTGGAGAATGCAGATAGTAGACATTGCAATTCTTCCTCAGAGTGGGTCGTAACTGCAGCATCATCTGCAAAAAGCAACTCTCTGATCAGTACCCTCCTAATTTTGGTCTTAGCCTTCAATCTCTGAGCATTGTAGAGGCCGCCATCTGAGCGTGAGTGAATGTATATACCACCATCCTGATCACGAAATGCATATTTCAGTAGAAGTGAAAAGTATATTCCAAAGAGGGTGGGAGCTAGTACACAACCTTGCTTAACTCCACTCTTGATTTCAAATTCTTCAGAAGTTGCACCATCAAACTTGATTATACCCTTCATGCCTGTGTGGAACGATTCCACAATGGACAGAAGAGTTGGTGGGCAGCCAATCTTCTTTAGTGCCTTGAACAGACCCTCACGACTGACCAAATCAAATGCCTTTGTGAGGTCGATGAAGGCAATAAACAGTGGTTGATTCTGTTCACGGCATTTTTCTTGCATTTGTCGCAATTAGAATATCATATCAGTGGTAGACCGGTTCTGTCGAAAGCCACACTGTGATTCGGGGTAGACTTGATCTCCTAGGACTTGAAGTCTGCGCAGAACAATTCTGGCAAATACTTTTCCAACAATACACAGAAGTGAGATACCCCTATAGTTGTTGCAGTCGCTCCGATCGCCCTTGTTCTTGTACAGTGTTATGATGCTTGAATCTTTGAAATCCTGTGGGACTTGTCCTTCACGCCAGCATAGCTCTATTAGCTGGTGGATCTGTAGAGTGAGTGTGTCTTGCCCACTCCTGATAACCTCTATTGGAATCCCATTCTTACCTGGAGCCTTGCCAGATGCAAGTTCATTTATAGCACACTTAACTTCTGTTATGGTGGGAAGTGTGTCCAGGTGGTCAAGAGTTGGTAGAGCCTCTATGGCGTTAAGGGCATCATCCGCTAGTTTGGTCTCACTTGAGTAAAGCTCCAAATAGTGCTCTACCCATCTGTCCATCTGCTGTTTCTTATCAGTGATGACTTCTCCAGTCAAGGTTTTCAATGGTGCACTTCTTTTGATCATTGGACCACAGGCTTTCTTTATTCCTTCATACATGCTTCTTATGTCTCCCTTATCACTTGCGATTTGAATGGACTCACATAACTTGATCCAATAATTATATGCACAATATGGTACATTATACCATATTGCAGCACTTTATGAGGAGAAATAAATGTTAACACGTGAAGACAAAGATAAATGTTAACACGTGAAGACAAAAGCAAACTCGATGGGGAAAGAGCAAAAGGAAAGCAGGGAGATAAATATCTGGAGGACTTTGAAACATGGCATAAGCGTAACAAGAATACAAACCTGAAGCAAGACTCTGGTGATCATGTGAGATGGCGAACAATGACTGCATACGTTTATCGGCATGGTACATGATCATTATAATGGAAGTAACAAGTCAAGACATCAACAACAATTTAGCGATTTTTCTTCCCACACTTGGTCAACGTCACGCTTAGTGTCCATCAGCATCTCACGAGAAGGAATTCGTCACTGCTCCTTCTTCAACCTACAGTCCATACCGCATGGTGTTGGCGATGTCTGTCCACAACCTTCTGTCTCGTGTACTGCCAATCTTCTTATAGTCCATGCCGTGTGGCGTTGGTGATCATGTCTGTCCACAACGTTCTGTCTCGTGTACTGCCAATCTTCTTATAGTCCATGCCGCGTGGTGCTGGTGATCATGTCTGTCCACAACCTTCTGTCTCGTGTACTGCCAGTCTTCTTATAGTCCATGTCGTGTGGCGTTGGTGATCATGTCTGTCCACAACCTTCTGTCTCGTGTACTGCCAGTCTTCTTATAGTCCATGCCGTGTGGCGTTGGTGATCATGTTTGATGTTTGCCAACTTCTCCGATAGTCGGCTCATGTCCAACTATGCATTTAACATAACAGACCTCCTCCTATTCCTCCTCTTCCTCCTTCCCTCCTTCTCCTCCTCCTCCTCCTTCTTCCTCTTCTTCTTCTTCTTCTTCTTCTTCTTCTTCTTCTTCTTTTTCTTCTTCTTAATCCCTCTCCTCCTCCCCCTTCTCCTCATTCTACTTTTTCTTTGTGTTCTTTGTGTGTCATACATACCCAGTAACTCCACAGATAAAATGCACACACAGGCACGCCCACTCACACACACACACACACGCACGCACGCCCACCCACACACACACACACACACACACACACACGCGCGCACTCCTGCACATCCTTCCCAGGAACACTGCTTGGCCACCAGCTGAACAATCAAACCTTATCTCCCCTAACTCTCTCCACGCACTTCCTGACAATACCGAGAATATAACTAACATCTGAGGACTAGCTAGTTACCTGTTTTCTCAAGCGTCTACATCGTTTAATTTGACAACATCTCTTTCTTTCGTAGTTAATTCATCATTAGGTGTAGACATTGAATTCTTGTGTCGAAAGTAAGTGAAAAACTGAGTACTCCAACTCATTTATCTAAATTATTGTTCTCGTTGTGTTTTATTGGGTGTGTTTTTAAGATGCCAGTACACGTGCCTACCTTTATATTTTATAATGTTTTGTTATCCAACAGAGGTTGTGTTAAACTGGCAAATGTCTTGAAAGTTATGGTTTAATTTTATTTTTTTTAAATGTTTGTTGGTTAGTTGGTTTGTTAGCTGGTTTGTTGATTTTTTAGATTGCTGATTGGTTGGTTTATTAGATAGTTCACTGATTTCTTAGATACCTGATTGGTTGGTTTGTTAGATGGTTTGCTGATTTCTTAGATCGCTGATTCGTTGGTTGTTAGCTAGTTGGTTGATTGGTTAGTTGGTTGATTGTTGGTTGGTTAATTGGTTGGTTGGTTGGTTGGTTGGTTGGTTGTTTAGCTGGATGGTTGATTGGCTGACAGACTAGGCGGCTGTTGGTTGGTTATTAGCAGGCTCGTCAACTAGCTGGTTGGTTGGTTGGTTGGTTGGTTGGTTGGTTGGTTGGTTGGTTGGTTGGTTGGTTGGTTGGTGGGTTGGTTGGTGGGTGGGTGGGTTGGAAGAAATTTTAAAGTAAACTGCCTGAAAATATGCAGAAAAGCTTTCATCCTGTCCCTTTCTCTTTCTGTCTGTCTTCTTGTTGTTTCACGTCTATTCTTCCTTGTTGCTCTACTCTCCTCCCTGTTTATTCCCCTTGATTGTTTCCTTTCCACCTAACATCTTTCTTTCACTTCTTATCACATGTCTTCCTTTCTTCCTTGTCTCATTAATTCTCTCATTACTTATCCATTCTTCATCTTTATTTTCCGTCTTTCTTTTCTTTCTTCATTTCATAATATTGTTGTTACCCTTCCTTTCAGCAATGCTGCTCCCCCCCCCCCCAACCCTTAATTTCATTATTTCTACCATTGTCCTGGTCTTCCTCCTGTAATCTGTAATTCCCCATACCCATACATTTTCTCCTACCTTCTATTCAGCCTCCCTCCCTTTCCCCAAGCTTCATCCCTTTTCTTCTCCTACTTCAACCCAATTTCCACGCCCATGTTATTCGTGCTTCATTCACATAGCCACAAAAACCCTGCCACGATGTTTCACACGCCAACACCAGCTGAATGAAACTTTCAACAGCCATTTTCAACAAATTAAACCCCAGACATTCTACAGATTATTTAAAAGGGTTGCCACTAACTCGACATGTTACCTCGACATGTCATCGGAAGAACCAACTTCGCAACTGTTGTTGATTATATTCCCGTTTTTCTCAGACATAACACGTTTGATTAATTAGCCAAATGTGCATTCATTCATACATGTCTTACTTGCTCAAGAAAAACATCTAATGGGAATGGAAATGTGGTTTCTGAGTAAAATGCAAGGAATACCATGGGCAGACAGAAACACCAATGAGCAAGCCTTACAAGAAACAAATGAAAATCGTAAATTGATTAGAGAAATTAGACGTAGACCATCAATATGTTTTGGGCTGAGTTTTGAAAATAAATAAACTAGACAAGAACACAATGTTGATCCACAAGCCTGGTAATCGTCTGAAATTGCGAAATATGACCTCCCACGCTTATCTGCGAAACATATAATGTTGATTATGATGATGAAGACAATGATGATGAGGAGGAGGGTGATGGATAAAGAAAACAGAGAATTATGGAGGAGTTTTGTGCTGGTTGTGACCCTAAGTCACTGCCACAAGTCGAATTCCAATCACTGCAACAAGTCGAATCCCAATCACTGCCAGAAGTCGCATGCGGTTTGCTGAGTTTTGAGTTATTTGTTGCTTATGGGAATGCCCCGAATGCTGTGATGTCGGTTCCTAAATCAATCAATCAATCAATCATGAGTTATTTGTTGCTTGTTTTCCGGGGATCTCCCACTGACATATATAACTGTCAGGTGTTCGTCAGATATGATTGAGCCAACGTGCAATGGTAGACGGTACTACCTGCTTTCTGTCAGAGCTGAATGTCGGGCGGCGCTCATCAAACCCGACACCCCACATTGTGTCAACGGCTTCGGGTGGAGGAATGCAGTTGGGATGGTACAAGCATTATTCTGGTGCGAGGAAATGCAAACTAAAGTCTAAATATCATGACAGGGCAGAATAGACACTAATTCTTGGTTGGAAACTGATGTAGTATTGAAGCTCCAACAGGCGGATAGTTAGAGAATTGTTTTGCTGATCCGGCAGCTTCTGCAGCTTGTCTTTTTTCTAGAAGTAATGGTATTACCTTTCCTCTGGAGTAAACTAGGCAGGGCCGAGAGAGAGATCATACTGCATGGGCAACATGTGGTCTCTACAATTCAGCCCAGGTTTTGTGCTATAGAGAGGTATAACTTCATCGGTCTTACCGCCATGGCGTGCGTGTGTGTGCGTTTGTGTGCATGTGTGCGTGCGTGCGCGCGCTTGTGTGTGTGTTCAGAGGGGGTTTGGTCTGCGCCGACCACACATATCACTAACGTTTTATCTCCACACTGAGGAAACACTCTTTGAATGGAACGGCGAGTCTCCATGATGAAGTAGTTACGGAGTTTATCTCACGATCCGTGGGTTAGATCCCGGTTCAGCAGTACAATTTTCTCGGAGACTCCTGGGGTCATCGCTGGAGCTACGGAGATCGTGCTTTGTGCGATGCTTTCTGTATGTCGCCCTGTGGAAAGAGACAGTGCCATATAAGTTAAAACCCGGTGCAATGAAGTCGATTATCTTGCCTTTTAAACTTGTATTTGTTTAATCCTGGAATGGAACAACAAAAGAACGGCGTACGTTTACAAAATACTAGAAACGTACAAAAACTTCATAATTTGTATACACAATGTTCGTGCATGTATTTGATAACTTCATTCAAATAAACTCATACTATCTCATCTCATCTCATCTCATCATGTTCCTTTTGTATCTTGCGGTGTCGAGGTGAAATATACACAGCGGGAGAGTGCCCGTTTATGGGCTTCATGTATCGATATTCCCATGGACTCTGCTATTCCCTCCGTCCGTCGTTTGCGTGGTCGGCCTCTTCCAGTGCTTCTATTTGGTCTGTACACCGTTGCTTGTTATGGTATACTGTTAGTTGGTAATCTAGATACATGGCCAAACCATTTAACATGCTGCCTTCTTAAATGAACTGTTTGGGGACAATTTTCTTGTTTTCCAATTATAACGCACATGACATCAATCAATCAATCATGTGCCATGCCGGAAAGCGTGGGCGGTCATGACTCGCCATTTCACTCGATCACCAGTGTCGTGGATCAGCTCAGTGTTCCTGTCTCGTCCATGCCATGTGGACCAAGCCATCCAGGTATTTTCCTCTCGGTCTTCCTCTTGGTCTGTTCCCTTCGATCTTGCCAGTTGTCACCAAGTTCTCCAATGCATTTCTTCTCATAACATGTCCAAAAAATTTTGACTGTCTACGTCTCATTTCTCTAATCAGTTTACGATGTTCATTTGTCTCCTGTAGTACTTGGTCATTGGTTTTTCTGTCTGTCCATGGTATTCTTTGCATTTTCCTCAGAAACCACATTTCTGCAGCCTATCAGATGTTTTTCAGCTTGACTGCTCATTGTCCAAGTTTCACATCCATACAAAAGAACAGGCTCTATGTATCCCTCAACACTCTTTTTCTCGCTTCAATTGACATCTTTTTATTGGTCAGAATGCTTTTCATCTTGCTAAAGGCTACTTTCGCCATGGCGATTCTTGTTCTAATCTCTTCAAGGCATCTCCCATCAGATGTTATGACTGTTCCAAGATAGGGGAATTTATGAAAGATAGTGAGACCTTCTGGCGGGCTGTAACGAGGGCGACGTTCTGAAAATGATTTGTTTACGTAATTAAGGTGTGTACTGTAGCCGCGCTATGGAGAACTTTGCCTACAAATTTAGAGGCAATACATGTTCCAACTCCATTGCGCAGTGCCATTGCTAATAATTAACTATATTTGGCTTTCGCTATCCACAATGATGAATAAATAAATAAATAATAATTGCGAAGTCGTAGCTGGCAGACAAGTTGAAGGAATGTAAATTACGGTTTCTTCAAAGTTCTTTTTTCTGGGATACATGGAGGACTGCAACCCAGATAGAAACCATAGCTTGTGCATTAAGTCAATGTTATTCCACTTATTTGGCATTAGCAGGGCCGAGGTTGTTATACTTGATGTACTAAAATAGGCAAGGCGTAATGAATCTAACATCATCATCTCATCGTCTTCCTCTTGTACCTTGTCGTGCCCATGTCAACGTAACAGGTACAGTTTTGATGCCCGGTTGCAATCTGACAACAACACACTTCTTCTTCTTCTTCTTCTTCTTCTTCTTCTTCTTCTTCTTCTTCTTCTTCTTCTTCTTCTTCTTCTTCTTCTCCTTCTTCTTCTCCTTCTTCTTCTTCTTAATTTCTTTTCCTTCTTTTTTTCCTCTTCCTTCCTTCCTTCCTTCATTCCTTCCTTCTTGTTTTCTTCTTCTTTATCTCCTCCTCCCTTCTATCCTTCTCCTCTTCCTCTTCCGTCCTTTCTCCTACTTCTTCTTTTTCTTATTTACTTCCTCCCCCTTCGTTTCTTCTTCTTCCTCATTTTCCTCTTCTTCTTCTTCTTCTTCTTCTTCTTCTTCTTCTTCTTCTTCTTCTTCTTCTTCTTCTTCTTCTTCTTCTTCCTTTCTTCCTTTCATTCTTCTTTTCTCCTTCTCGCCTACCCCTTCTTCTTCATGAGAGATCTGTAGCGAGATCTGCCAACATCATTTGAAAAAGCACACGACAATAATGATAAATGGCAAAAACTTGGTCCATTGTAAATATGAATTTGAATACTTCCGGTGATGATTACCTAGTGCTTTTCAACATGTACCGGTGCAGCTGGGAATTATGTCTCCATTATTTGATTCCGAGTTGTCTCCTACACGTTTTCCATTTGTTGTTTTGTGTCCGAGCTTCAAGTCGAGAAAAGCACAGTTCTCGAAACGTCGCCATATTAACCGTTATCGAGGTGACACTTAGGCCAACCTTACATTTACATATCGACAAGAACAAAGTAGAACTTTCGTAAATAAAGGCATAAAAGTTAGTTGCATATCCTTTACATGACGTCGCAGTCAACACCAGCATTCTTTGCTGTTGTGATCTCTTGGCAAGTTCAGAAGTTAAATAGAGACATGTTGCATTAATATTTTTAATCGTATTGAATGTTCGTTGACAATAAGCAGACAAGCTGAGAATCATATAACGGCCGTTGAAATGTGGTTTCTGAGACAGTGAAAATGTGGTTTCTGAAGCAATGGAAATGTGGTATATGAGGCAGTGGAAATGTGGTTTCTGATGAAAATGCGAAGAATGCCATGGTCGGACAGAAACATGAATGAGACAATCCTTCAAGAAATACAGGAAAACGGTAAATTTATTAGAGGAATTAAATATAGACAGTCACGATTTTCTCGGGCACGTTATTAGAAGAAATAAACTAGAACTGTTAGTGACAACTTGCAAGACCGATGGGAAAAGAGCAAGAAGCAGGCAGATATATATATACCTAGATTACTTGGCCACATGGCATAATCGAAACAAAAACACAGTTGATCCACGACGCTGGTAATCGCGTGAGATGGCGAGACATGATAGCCCACGTTTATTGTATGGCACATGATGAAGTCCTACAAGAAACAAATGAAACCCGTAAACTGATTAGAGAAATTAGGCATAGACAATAAGTTTTCTGGTCACTTTGTGAGAAGAAATAAATTGGAGAACTTGGGACAATTGGCAAGATCGAGGAGAAAAGGGCAAGGCAGAGAGATAAATATCTAGATGGCTTGGCCATATGGCGTAGTTAAAAGCTAGTTGCTTATCCTTTACAGGATGTCGCAGTCAACCGTGACATTTTTTTTTTTGCTGTTTGTGATTTCTTGGCAAGTTTACGTTCAGTAGTTTGCCATTGTTTTCTGAACGACCGGCACTCACACCTTTGCATGAAAACCAATGTAAGGCGATCTGCTTCCAAATCGCCCAAAGCTGTGTTTCGAACGCGGTATGCAAGATTACGAATTGGATTTGTAACCCTTTCGCCACATAGCGCGGAATAATCGAGACAAGAACAAAGAACGACTCTGGTGATCATGTGAGCTGGCGAAACATGGCCGCCAACGCTTATGGACATGTCACATGTTGTTGAGACTGCGATGAAATGTTCATAAAGAAAGTGTGCATCGATTATGCACATGCCTATCATCGTGATGGAGGGCCTTCACAGAACGGGGTTGTGATCGTGGCCCGCAGACAATACTCTCGATCTCTTGCCATCTCTGTTGACACATGCACGTGATCTCACAAGTAATCGTCTGCGACGGCGAAACCTGACTGGCACCTGGCCGCCTTGGCAGACGATAGGCTGTAAAGTGGAGTTATACCTCTCCATAACACAAAGCCTGGGCTGAGTTTAGAGACCATGTGTTCCCCATGCAGCATGATCCCTCTCTCTGCCTGTCTAGTTTACTCCAGAGGAAAGGTACCGCCAATACATCTGGAACAAGCCAAACTGCAGAAACTGTCAAATCAGCACAGCAATGCTCAAACTGCCCGCCTGTCGGAGCTTCGATTCTTAGACCAGTTTCCAACCAACGCTGTTCTGTGCCTATTTTACCTACCATAATATTTAATCTTTAGGTTGCATTCCCTCGCACTTGAATCAGGCCTGTACCCTCCCAATTATCTCATCCTCCCAAAGCCGATGGCACATTGTGAGGTGTCGGTTTTGGTGAGCGCCGCCCAATATTCGGTCGCTAATCTCGTATACTCTCGTCAGGTAACGTGATGACGTTTCAAATCAGCAGTGGTTCGAATCGCATCGGTAACTTACAGGGTATGGGAACCGGCCGCTCAGAAAGCAATGGTAAACTACTGAGCGTAATCTTGCCAAGAGATCAACATACAGCTGAAAGATGCTGGTGTTGACAGCTAAGTCCTGTAAAAGGATATGCTAAAAAAACAAAAAAGGAAAGCAGGTGATACTGACATTTGTCAAACGGTAGCTCAGTCATTTCTGATTAAAACCTGACTTACAGGCCAAGCTAATCGACGTAGCACGTGATAATAATGATGTAGAATAACCATAACATGGTTGTTTCTTCTATTCTGTTCTGTTATTCTCTAGCAATAAGGGAAAAGAGTAAAATAACATTATATGTGTGTGTGATTTCTCATTTCTTCTTTTCTCGGTGTCACCAATTACATTTCCTCAATCACATTTTTCGTTGAATTCTAAATGTGTTTTTCTATCATAGTAATTTCGATTATCTAGTTGTTATGTTTCTCGTCGCTTTGGTAACTTACGGAATAAGAGGGCCGACCGCTCAGAAAGCAATGGTAAACTACAGAGCGTAATTTTGCTAAGAAATCAATGACAGCGGTAAAATGCTGGTGATGACAGCAATGTCATGTAAAGGATATGCGAAAGAGAAAAAAAAAAGTTATGTATGTGAAAAGGCTGCCCTGTACCTAGACATGAGTGTCTGCACTGACTGTAAATATCCATCAAATACTAGTTACTGTTTGCTATAGAATAGAGTGTTTGGTCATGATTTGGTTTCCTTCACCCGTTCAAGATCGTAACTGGATACGGCGTGTACGTGCACGTGTGTGTTAACTTTTAACTCTTCTGTTACCAAGGCCTTCACCATACATCTGTTGATTACTGGAGCCTGTATATCTCTTTCTTTACGCCTTCTTGTCCATCATCATCCTGGGACATGGCATTCCTTGTGCATAGCTTCAGCCCATACTTAGGTCCTTAGAAATATCTCTCTATCATAGTCGATATCTTCTGTGTTGTGTAAACTATCTATCATAGCCCATATCTCCTGCCTTGTGTAAACTATCTATCATAGCCCATATCTCCTGCCTTGTGTAAACTATCTATCATAGCCCATATTCCCTGCCTTGTGTAAACTATCTATCATAGTCCATATTCCCTGCCTTGTGTAAACTATCTATCATAGCCCATATCTCCTGCCTTGTGTAAACTATCTATCATAGCCGATATTCCCTGCCTTGTGTAAACTATCTGTCATAGCCCATATATTATGTCTTGTATAAACTATCTATCATAGCCCATATTCCCTGCCTTGTGTAAACTATCTATCAAAGCCCATATCTCCTGCCTTGTGTAAACTATCTATCATAGCCCATATCTCCTGCCTTGTGTAAACTATCTATCATAGCCGATATTCCCTGCCTTGTGTAAACTATCTGTCATAGCCCATATATTATGTCTTGTATAAACTATCTATCATAGCCCATATTCCCTGCCTTGTGTAAACTATCTATCAAAGCCCATATCTCCTGCCTTGTGTAAACTATCTATCATAGCCCATATTCCCTGCCTTGTGTAAACTATCTATCATAGCCCATATTCCCTGCCTTGTGTAAACTATCTATCATAGCCCATATTCCCTGCCTTGTGTAAACTATCTATCATAGCCCATATTCCCTGCCTTGTGTAAACTATCTATCATAGCCCATATTCCCTGCCTTGTGTAAACTATCTATCATAGCCCATATCTCCTGCCTTGTGTAAATGATCTATCATAGCCCATATCTCCTGCCTTGTGTAAATGATCTATCATAGCCCATATCTCCTGCCTTGTGTAAACTATCTATCATAGCCCATATATTATGTCTTGTATAAACTATCTATCATAGCCCATATCTCCCGCCTTGTGTAAACTATCTATCATAGCCCATATCTCCTGCCTTGTGTAAACTATCTATCATAGCCCATATCTCCTGCCTTGTGTAAACTATCTATCATAGCCCATATATTATGTCTTGTATAAACTATCTATCATAGCCCATATCTCCCGCCTTGTGTAAACTATCTATCATAGCCCATATCTCCTGCCTTGTGCAAACTATCTATCATAGCCCATATCTCCTGCCTCTCTCGCTGCCTTGTATAAACTATCTATCAAAGCCCATATCTCCTGCCTTGTACAAACTATCTATCATAGTCCATATATTCTGTCTTATAAACTATCTATCAAAGCCCATATCTCCTGCCTTGTGTAAACAATCTATCATAGCCCATATCTCCTGCCTTGTGTAAACTATCTATCATAGCCCATATATTATGTCATGTATAAACTATCTATCATAGCCCATAACTCCTGCCTTGTGTAAACTATCTATCATAGCCCATATCTCCTGCCTTGTGTAAACTATCTATCATAGCCCATATCTCCTGCCTTGTGTAAGCTATCTATCATAGCCCATATCTCCTGCCTTGTGTAAACTATCTATCATAGCCCATATATTATGTCATGTATAAACTATCTATCATAGCCCATAACTCCTGCCTTGTGTAAACTATCTATCATAGCCCATAACTCCTGCCTTGTGTAAACTATCTATCATAGCCCATATCTCCTGCCTTGTGTAAACTATCTATCATAGCCCATATCTCCTGTCTTGTGTAAACTATCTATCATAGCCCATATATTATGTCATGTATAAACTATCTATCATAGCCCATAACTCCTGCCTTGTGTAAACTATCTATCATAGCCCATAACTCCTGCCTTGTGTAAACTATCTATCATAGCCCATAACTTTTGCCTTGTGTAAACTATCTATCATAGCCCATATCTCCTGCCTTGTGTAAACTATCTATCATAGCCCATATATTATGTCATGTATAAACTATCTATCATAGCCCATATTCCCTGCCTTGTGTAAACTATCTATCATAGCCCATATTCCCTGCCTTGTGTAAACTATTTATCATGGCCCATATCTCCTGCCTTGTGTAAACTATCTATCATAGCCCATATCTCCTGCCTTGTGTAAACTATCTATCATAGCCCATATATTATGTCTTGTATAAACTATCTATCATAGCCCATATCTCCCGCCTTGTGTAAACTATCTATCATAGCCCATATCTCCTGCCTTGTGTAAACTATCTATCATAGCCCATATCTCCTGCCTTGTGCAAACTATCTATCATAGCCCATATCTCCTGCCTCTCTCTCTGCCTTGTATAAACTATCTATCAAAGCCCATATCTCCTGCCTTGTACAAACTATCTATCATAGTCCATATATTCTGTCTTATAAACTATCTATCAAAGCCCATATCTCCTGCCTTGTGTAAACTATCTATCATAGCCCATATCTCCTGCCTTGTGTAAACTATCTATCATAGCCCATATCTCCTGCCTTGTGTAAACTATCTATCATAGCCCATATCTCCTGCCTTGTGTAAACTATCTATCATAGCCCATATATTATGTCATGTATAAACTATCTATCATAGCCCATAACTCCTGCCTTGTGTAAACTATCTATCATAGCCCATATCTCCTGCCTTGTGTAAACTATCTATCATAGCCCATATCTCCTGCCTTGTGCAAACTATCTATCATAGCCCATATCTCCTGCCTCTCTCGCTGCCTTGTATAAACTATCTATCAAAGCCCATATCTCCTGCCTTGTACAAACTATCTATCATAGTCCATATATTCTGTCTTATAAACTATCTATTAAAGCCCATATCTCCTGCCTTGTGTAAACTATCTATCATAGCCCATATCTCCTGCCTTGTGTAAACTATCTATCATAGCCCATATCTCCTGCCTCTCTCGCTGCCTTGTGTAGACTTTCACATCTTAAATACATCTACGTTGTGGGCTTCCTCTTGTCCACATCGCCGGTACTCTTCTCTCCATGGTCCATCACTATCTTTTCTAGACTCTCGTGTCATCGTGTCTCCCTGATGTTTTCTAACTTGACCTCATTTCCCAGGTGTCCCAGCCTAAACTTGGTACCCGGAACTGTACAAGGAAACCTACGCGACCGTTGTGCTATTGACCGCCTAACCCATCAAGGCCGATTGGTCTATAGAAATATAGAGCCAGCACCGTGTACCAATAATTAAAGCATGACCTCTAATGGACAACAATTAATGTCGGAAATGTCGCTGATTTGGTCGTAGTATTATTAACCGATTCAGTGGCGAAGGACGATAATGTATCGCTACATGTGACCTCTCATTTAGACAGAAGGGCGATCTATCAACATACAAGGGTCATCGTGTTATTTCTTTTGTTTCGTGGTCTCATGTCTCATCTCATCATGTTCCTCTTGTACCTTGCGATGTTGAGGTGAAGTATAAACAGCGGGAGAGTGCCCGCTTATGGGCTTCATATATCGATATTCCCATGGACTCTGCTATTCCCTCCGTCCATCGTTTACGTAGTCGGCCTCTTTCTCTGCTTCCATCTGGTCTGTACATCATTGCTTGTTGTGGTATACTGTTAGTTTGTAACCTTGTTGCATGGCCAAACCATTTGACTTGCTGTCTTCTTATAAAATCTAGCGCTGCTAAAACCACAACTTTAGTCTAGATTTTTTCATTTCTGATCTTATCGCTCCTTGATACATTGAGTATTCTTCTCAAAAATCTAATTTCTGCTGTGATTTTTCTGTTCTCTTTTTCTGCCATTGTCCAGGTTTTGCATTGGTAGCAAAGAGTTGGTAGGAAGACTGTATTGTAAAGTGCTTTCTTAGTAACTAAGAAGTATTGTTTCGTGGTATCTTCCACAATTTCAATACTCGGTGAACGGAAATGTACATTATAATACTTGTTCATGCGATTGTGTACCATGTCTCCTCCAAACCTGCTGTTTGTTTTGCACTAAATCAGTTAACCTGAGGCCGAGGTGAGTCCTAATTATAACTTCTCTTCTGAAGTTGAACGGGGTAAGGGTCATGGACAAATGACCCGATGAGGCAATACGCCTGGAGGCAGGAGAAGGGGTCTTTGTCTTCCCTTCTACCTCCGGGGGTCACCGTGGTCAAGTGGTTACGCCACCTGTCTCTCGCAGCGAAGGGAGTGGGTTCGATTCCGGGTTACGTCATTCGGTTCACGAGTGCAGTTTTCTTGGAGACTCCTGGGGGTCGTCCTTGAGCTAAAGAGCTCGTGCTTTATGCGACGCTTTCGGCAGGACGAGCCAAATGGTATAACACAGGAGCAATGAAGTCGATCCTCTTACCCCTTAACAGATTAAACTTCTGCTTCTACAAACGCCATCTTGAGTGTAGCATGGAGGACATTTTCAAAATATGACAGGACATTTTGCAGACCCAAAACCAGAATATGTTGCCATCGGCATATGTTTTAGACGGTCTCAGATATTAAAAGTCTACTCAAAAAGGAAACAATATGTTAATATTGAAACAATTTTATAAAATGAAAAGCTAAAAACAATGCCATTAATAATCATTTTTAATGTGAAGTAAAGTTAGTTGAATGTCTTCTAAAGGACGTAGGACCCAACCCCCAGAAGTTTGTGTGTGTGTGGGGGGGGGGGGGGAGGGGGGGAAGGGTGTGTGTGTGCTGTTTGTACGCGTGCATCTATAGTGGATCTGTACCGTGTGTCGACGTCTAGAGTGGATTTGTCCCGTATGTCAGTCTACATCTAGAGTGGATCTGTGCCGTATGTCAGTCTACATTTAGAGTGGATCTGTGCCGTATGTCAGCATCTAGAGTGGATCTTACCGTATGTAAGTCTATTTTTAGAGTGGATATGTACCGTATGTCAGTCTACATCTAGAGTAGATCTGTGCCGTATGTCAGTCTACATTTAGAGTGGGTCTGTACCATATGTCAGTCTACATCTAGAGTGGAAATGTGCCTATGTCAGTCTACATCTAGAGTGGATCTGTGCCGTATCAGTCTACATCTAGAGTCGGTCTGTACCGTATACCTGCATCTAGAGTGGATCTTACCGTATGTCAGTTTACATTTAGAGTGGATGTACTGTATGTCAGTCTACATGTAGAGAGGATGTGTGCCGTGTGTCAATACACATCTAGAGTGGACATGTGCTGTATACGAGCATCTAGAGTGGATCTTACCGTATGTCAGTCTACATTTAGAGTGGATCAGTACTGTTTTTCAGTCTACATCTAGAGAGGATCTGTGCCGTATGTCTGGCTATATCTAGAGTTGATCTGTACCTATGTCATCATCTAGAGTGGATTTTACCGTATGGCAGTCTACATCTAGGGTGGATATGTACCGTATGTCAGTGTACATCTTGATTAGATCCGTACCGTATGTCAGTCTACATCTAAAGTGGATATGAACCGTATGTCAGTCTACATCTAGAGTGGATCGTACCGTATTGTCAGAATCTAGAGTGGATCTGTACGGTATGCCAGCATCTAAAGTGGATCTTACAGTATGACAGTCTACATATAGAGTGGACCTGTACCGTATGGATGCATCTAGAATTGATCTGTACCGTATGCCAACATCCAGACTGGATCTTACCGTATGTCACTTTACATCTACAGTGGATCTGTACCGTAAGACTACATCTAGTGTGGATCTGTACCGTATATCTGCACCTAGAGTGGATCTTACCGTATGTCTGCACCTAGAGTGGATATGTAATGTGTGGCTACATCTAGAGTGGATGTGTATCCACGATCAATCGACATTATATCTCAGTCTACATCATATATCAGTCTACATCATATATCAATCTACATCATATATCAGTCTACTCGTACATCATACTTCAATGTACTTCTAGAGTAGATCTACATCGTACATCTCATCTCATCCCATCTCATCTCATCTCATCTCATCTCATCATGTTCCTCTTGTACCTTGCGGTGTCGAGGTGAAGTATAAATAGCAGGAGAGTGCCTGTTTATAGGCTGTATCGATATTCCCATGGACAATGTTATTCCCTGCGTCCATCGTTTACGTGGTCGGCCTTTTCCTCTATTTCCCTCTGGTCTGTACATCATTGCTTGTTGTGGTATGCTGTTGAATAGCAACCTACTTGCATGATCAAACCATTTGACTTGCTACTTTCTAATAAAATCTAGTGCTGCTATAACGCCCACTTTAGTCCTGATTTCTTCATTTCTGATCTTATCTCTTCTTGATACATTGAGTATTCTTCTCATGAATCTCATTTCTGTTGTTGTGATTATTCTTTTCTCTTTTTCTGTCATTGTCCAGGTTTGGCATTGGTAACAGAGTTGGTAGGAAGATTGTGTTGTAAAGTGCTTTCTTGGTAGTTATTGATACATGTTTGTTCTTTAGTATTAGTGCCATTTTTCTAATGAGTTGGTTTGCCTTATTGCATCTATTTGTGATCTCGTCTTCTGATTTGCCATTTGATGATATTATACTTCCTAGGTACTTGAAACTTTACTTGTTTCAAGGGATGTTCGTTTATGTGAATCGTTATTGCTTTTTCTTCTTTAGTTACAGTCATTACCTCTGTTTTACTTGTGCTAATTGTCATGTTATGTTCCCTACACATTTCATTTAGACTATTCATGTGGTCTTGTAATTCAGCTTATGATTTTGCTATTAGTGCTTGGTCGTCCGCAAACAAGTTCTCTAATGGTTAGATTTGCAGATGGTTCTTCTTCTGTGTTTTCGTCATGCGGTGTTCTTGTGGTCTCTTTCTGGCTGGTTTCTTTACATGTGTTGTCTATATATGTTATGAACAAGAGAGGGGACAGGACACAACCTTGTCGTACTCCAGATCTTATGGTGAAGGGTTCTAGTGTTCTCCAGATGCTCTTACTACGCATTCAATGTTGTTGTATAAACTTCTACATAGGTTTGTTAGATGTGTACTCACTCCATATTGTTTAAGGATTTCCCACAGCTTGTTTCTATCTACTCTATCAAATGCCTTTTCTTGGTCGACAAAGGCTAAGTAGAGTGTTTCATTGAATTCGATTGATTTTTCTATAAGTTGTCTAAGAGCAAAAATGGCATCTGTGCATCCTTTGTTTTTCCTAAATCCAAGTTATGTTTCGCTTAGCTGGGGGTTCTATAGTAGTTCGAGACTACATCGTACATCAGTCTATATCTTAAGTGATTCTGTTATGTATATCAAACTACATCTAGAGTGGATATTTTGTGTACTTCAATCTACATCATTACTTCTACATCTAGAGTAGATCTATATCGTACATCAGTCTACATCTAGAGTGGATTTCTATTGTACATCAATCTACATCTAGAGTGACTCTCTATTCTACATCAATCTACATCTAGAGTGGATCTGTTTTGTACATCAATCTACATCTAGAGTGGATCTCTATTGTACATCAATCTACATCTAGAGTGACTCTCTATTCTACATCAATCTACATCTAGAATGGATCTGTTTTGTACATCAATCTACATCTAGAGTGGATCTCTATTGTACATCAATATACATGCTTGTCCATGGGAATGGAATTCCCATGGGAATCCCATGGGAAACGTCCAATAGGATGGGATGGGACGGACAGCAAACATTTGTATTTCCCATGGGACACATGGGAAGTATCCATGTCATAGCAACTTGTTTAAAAAACCTTTTAAAGCCTTTTATCCTTCCTTTTTCTTAATATACTTGTATCAATTATTTATCTCGTGGTGGGATACCGGATAAATTAATAAATGCGCGCATGCGATCATATTACCAACGTTTCAATGCCCATTTAAAAAAAAAAATTACTTGCATTACTTTAATGAAGATGATGAAGAATTCTTAAACCACATTCCGAATATTGTTCAGATTAAAGGAATGCTGAGAAATTCAAAACTTTTTTTGACAAACTAGAAATTGATGGTACTACATCATATTTAATGTTGCTGTTATACTTCCTCCTAGACTATCAGTTGTACAAAGTTATTGTTGATATTGACGAAGAAACTTCCAGCAGCATGGTGAAGAAATATTGTCATTTCTTTCATAAAATTATTGGAGAAAAACTTTGGCCATATTGCGGCAGTTCTTTGGCAGTTACTGCAGCATTCTTTACAGGAGTTGACATCAAAGCCAAAATAGAAGACACGGTTAAGTCAGTTGTTACTAAGAAGAAAGGGAATGTGGACACCAATAAATGGTCCAATGATTGGATCGCTTTTTCTAAGTCTGTTGTTCCAACTGTTATTTCATTCATCAAAAGATTTAAATCTTTCTTCTGAATCATCTTCTGTATATGAAGTAACAGGAGTTGTAGAACAAAAGCCGAAAAGTGATTTTGACTTATTTTTTGATCCTCTACCAAACAAAACACTTAAGTTTGATGATCCCAGAAATAAATGCCTTGAGGATGAAGTCACCATGTTTCAAAACTTACGGCAACCAACTTCACAACCATTAAATTATTGGAAAAATGAACATTGGTTTCCACTGCTAACAAACAGCAAGTGGGAAAATTGTCTTGGCTATACCAGTGTCTTCAGTGGCAATAGAGCACTTCTTTAGAGCAGCTGGATTGTTGTTTAGTAAGTTACGAAAACGTATGTTACCAGCTCTCGTTATAAACTGTGTGTATATCAGATTTGCATGTAAGATGAAAATTGTGGAAATGGTTCAGGCATTACCTGGATTAACTGAATTATTAACCAGGACAGCAAGCCGTCCAGGCGATGAGGACAGTGCTATTGATCTGGCGCTAGTTTCACCTTCACTCACTACAGTGTGTAGATGGGGTGTCCTAGGACACCATGGCAGCGACCACCACCCTTGCAGCATATTGGTGGAGAAAGGGAGAACCAGGCAGCACAAGCTAAAGGTAAAGACGTTCCAGTATGACAGTACAGGGAAAGATGTGGTGAGTAAAATAAGACGTGACAAGCGCAGAACGTTTCAGGGCAGGAAAAAAGCTGGGAGCAGCCACCATGGTGGAGTTTCGAGGTGGAGAAGGCTTGGGTGGATAAGCGTAGTGCTGTAAGGAGATGGCAAACTGCCAAGAAGAACAGAGCTGGTCATCCTAGTCCCAGCTTGCACTTAGAAAGAGAGATGCACACAAAAGTAAGCTATTTCAAAAAACTGGTCAAGGTGGTTAAAAGCGAAAAATGGGCAGAGGTGTGTCAAAGGGTAAGCACAGACAAGTCACTGAAATTGTTCTGGCGACTACATAAAAGCATGAGTGGTGTAGTCAAGAATAAGAGCATTTCTGACTTCCAAGGTGCTGACCTCATCTGGCAGAGGACTGACGAGGACAAGGGCAAAGCCCTCTTTGAACGCTACCTTGAGCAGAGCAACCAGACAGACATGGGAGGCCGAAATCTTGCCAAGGAGGTCACCTCAGACAGATGCAAGGCCCAGAACACTTCGGATGAAGACACAGTGACAGCGAAAGAAATCAAGGCTGTGCTTCGACGATCAAAAAACAGTGCTCCAGGTCCTGATGGCATAAGATACGACGACATAAATAGGTGTACCGACAATGAGCTAGAGAAACTAGCAGACATGTACAACAACAGTATAGGGAGTGCTAGCATCAAGGAAGAATGGTTACACAGCTATCTGATTCCCTTGCCGAAGCCTGACAAAGACCACAAAAAAATTCAGGGATATCGAATTATAACCATGCAGAATACAATAGGCAAGCTACTGGAGAAGGTAATTGCCAGGAAAATATCAAGCCAACTAGAGAGGCAAGGTGTTTTCCCACCTACCCTGGGTGGGTACCGTCCAAAAAGAGAAACCTGGACCAATGCAGCAGTCTTTGCCCATGATGTCTATGAAGGTTTCCACTCAGGCACTGAAACCGTTGCTGCAGCGATTGATCTTGAGGACGCATACAACAGAGTACCACTGGATTTTTTAATATTTCAGCTTCTTGAACTAAACGTAAGTCCATTCCTCCTTAGTTGGATCGCTGCAGCCCTCTTCCAACGGAAAGTAGTTTTTAGATGTGGCAGTTGGACTTCGGAACCAACAACAATATATCCTGGCCTACCACAGGGATCACCATTATCTCCGGTACTGTTCAACGCCTACACAGTGAGAATCACCAGTGAGCAGATCACTGGACCTGGCAGGACATTGTCATATGCCGATGATGTGTTAGTGTATCGTCAGGGTAAGGATAGAGAGGAGGTTGCTGTGGAACTACAAACCGAACTCAATCGCATAAGTACTTGGTGTGATGAAGCTGGGGCAATGATCAACCCAACAAAGGCAACAGTGACTTGGTTCTCGTTGAATAATCATATTGTCAACAATCCAACACCAACTGTAATGCTGTGTTCAGAGACGGTGGAAAGAACGCAGGCAATGAATTACCTGGGGATACGGTTTGATCGAAGCCTTGCTTATAATGTGCACATAGACCAGGTGATAACAAAGGCCAAGCGGGGTTTGGCAGCGATGCGGGTGATGGCTGCAGCAAACTGTGAGCAGCGCCATCTATGTCTTCTGTACGAGGGGCTGGTCATGTCTGTTTTGGAGTATGCAATGGCAATCCTGACTCTCAGCCATAAGCAGATAGAAAGGATGGAAAGGATACAGAATGAAGCTATGCGCATTATTCTTGGATGTACAAGAGATACAGCATGCAGGGCGATGCGCTACCTTCTTGATTTTCCAACCATTGAAGAGAGAATACAAGTTTGCAGGGCACGCGCCTACCTCAGAATTAACGCAAACACACAACATCCACTGCATAGTGAAATTAGGAAGGTGAAGGGCAGCAGGTTAAAAAGAGGACGGTCGTGGATGGGTCAAGCCGAAGACATTCTTCAACAGGTGTGTTCACTTGAGGACTTAGAACCTGGCGAGGAGTGGGTGCAAGTGCCAACAGACTTCTGCACATTCTTTTCAGTTTGCATCCAACTAGATAGAAAATGAAGACAAGAAAATCCGGCTGCTGTTGAGGCTGAAGTACAAGCGTTGATTTTCGAGAATTCGCTAGACGGTGACGCGGTCATCTACACAGATGGGTCGGTCGTCCGACATGTGAGAAGCTCATGGGCCTTTACAGCTCGGGCCGGAGGGAGAATTGTGAAGGAGGACTCTGGTGCTTTCACTGAAACCACAAGTAGCCTGACCATGGAAGTCATGGCAGTAAGTAAAGCAATAACATGGCTCGAGACACAGACATTCACTAGGGCTTGTTTTCTCAGCGACTCAATGAACATGCTCAAGAGGATAGAGGAGGGGTCGATCCGAAGAGAATGGTTGCTGCCTCTGAAGCGGTCTCGGCTGGCAAAGATTAGTTTCATCTTCGTGCCAGGGCATGCGGGAGTACAAGGAAATGAGCGGGCTGACAAGCTCGCAGGTGAGGCTACTGTGGAGGGCGGACGCGCCATGGACCAGGCTGACATTCTGAATGCTCTACGAGAAGTGAGACTTTTGCGAGAACCAAGTGATGACTGTGAATCTACAACAATGGCCAGACTGCGAGAGCAGCAAATTAAAAGAGGGGTGGCCAAACAAGAACACTACGCAGGAAGCCAAAGAAGATTGATAAACCAACACAGAACTGGCGTCGTTAGCCGCTACACGCTGCGGGATTTGCTGAGGAGGGGATCCGAGCACTTATGGACTAGAATGGTTCGATGTGCAACGAGGATGATCTGTCGACTAACTAACTAACTAACTAACTAACTGAATTATTAGAAACAGTCGATCAGCAGAAAATTGATAATGTGCTGAATGAGCAGAGTGACTCTGAAACAGAATGAGAGTGTCGGAATGACAATGAATTGTCATATTTAGATTAAACTTTGTTTTATTAAAATACTCTTGAATATTAAAATTAATAAATTCTGTTGTTTTACAGGTCTCTTTGTACATGTAGTAGACACTAACCCTAAACTTTCTTAAATTTCATAATTTTATTTTAACTGTATTCCATATTAGTATTATCATGGGAATCCCATGGGAATCCTATGGGATGGGACAGACAAAATAACCGTGGGATGGTGTGACATGTTTGATTGAGTTGCCAGAGGACCTAGTTTGTAGTGTTCTCTGGAGATATATCTTGAATAATAAATAACAAGATAAAGGATATGATTTTGCACGTTTTGTCTAGAGGTCACTCAAATGAGCTAATCATTCCCGCAATAGCCTTTTTGGAGAACATTTTTCTTTGGCTCAACCCCCCACTGTGAGACCACTATGTATCTACACAGAAATTTATAAAAGAAGTAACTAGTTCACCCAAGGCCAGAGAAGATCTGAACTATTAGCGCCTGTACAACTGAGGATCCCTCTCACTCATTATACTGTTGACAGTGTGCTGTTCGTCCGTCACATAGATCTACTCCTATATATTTTGTCAGTATGACCTATATCAGTTCAAGTAGTCCTTCAATTTTTGCAGACAAATAAACTTCAACAATAACTGTACATTACATATGTTGGACAGGACATCTACATGACAGTTTCTTGACAAAAGTGGAACATACATTCACAAGGAATTGTTTACACCACAAGTGTACAAGATAGACATCATGAGATACCTGACAACATCTATACAGGACTTTTCACAATATGTATAACCAACCACAGCACTTAAGACAGTCACCAGAGACAACACTTGACAGCAATTGTACAAGAAATTCACTGGGGACATGTACTTGAACACTGGTTCATTGAATACACAATTTATTGAGTTGATGGTAAGTAGAGTGGTGACCATTGCCTCATCTCCTGTCATGTCAACATTTCAATGATTGCATAGAAAATGCATAAAATATGTCACACATGAAGGTTGATAAACAAGATACAACACTTCTTATTTACTCCACCACCCAACAACTACTCCACTCCTCCTCTCCTCTCTAATCACCACTACATAATTGACTTTTATCCTTTCCTCTACTGTTACTGAGGGAAAAGCCAGGTAAGCCATAACCTGGGGCAAGCATAGGGACCTTCTGCTCCACTGGTCTGTTTAATCCTTTTAGCACCTATGATGGGTGTTGGACAGCTCAGGTTGCAGTTTTCCCCCATGATGATTTTCCAAGTCTGACTAATTATCCCCTACTGTCACAGTTTGAAGAAAAGCTACAGCCTTGTCTTTCACTGGTGAGTTGACTGTTCATGAAGTTGAGACTTAGGACTTTGTTCTACTTTTCCTGTAGAGGAAGATCTAAGATACAAATATGTCCCAGCATTCTTCTTAGTCTATCTCACTTACTCTGACTGTTCATGAAGTTGACACTTAGGACTTTGTTCTACTTTTCCTGTAGAGGAAGATCTAAGATACAAATATGTCCCAGCATTCTTCCTTCTCAGTCTATCTCAAGTCTTCATTCTGAAAACACTGTGTGAGCACCAGGCTGGAGATTAACTAAGATAAGTCCTAGCTAAACAATCCATTGCACCAGTCATTTCACAAGTTGTCTTGAATGGGGTTAACAACCAGACTTGTTGTTTTCATTCTCAGATGATTCTGATAATTATGATCACTGGAGTCCTCAGAACTATTTTTCTCCCTTATTTATATCCAGCTGTTTGAGAGCTGAGCTGAAAGTCTCTAGGAAATTCCCATATTGTGGGTTCTAGAAGATTTCACTTGTAGAGAGTTGGTTCTGGATTCTGGGACCACTGGTTAGTTTTCCCAGATGATATATGGATGCCTCTCCTCCATCCTCTTGTTCCCTGTTGTCCAGAGAACAATATTATTGAATCTTTAAGGGCATTGTTGGGTCATCACATCACACTAGCGACCGCTCCTGGTGAGATCCCCGCTCAAACTAATTAGATTTTAAAATATGGCCCAGGAATAGCGTGGGCTCATTACTTATGAACCAATCAAAAGACAAGTGCATACCGCCGCCTCCCCCAACTCGTTCTAGAACATACAATCTAAGAATAGCCATTATATTTGGGATGGTCCCCGTTAAGACTTAAAGTATATTTATGAAATGTGTCGGACTGGAAATGGGGATTCTGTTCCATCATGCTACAGATGGGATGGGAATTGGACTGAAAAATGTGTCCCATGGACAAGCCTGTCAATATACATCTAGAGTGGATCTCTATTCTACATCAATCTATATTTAGAGTGGATCTCTTTTGTACATCAATCTACATCTAGAGTGGATCTCTTTTGTACATCAATCTACATATAGAGTGGATCTCTTTTGTAAATCAATCTACATCTAGAGTGGATCTCTTTTGTACATCAATCTACATCTAGAGTGGATCTCTTTTGTACATCAATCTACATATAGAGTGGATCTCTTTTGTACATCAATCTACATATAGAGTGGATCTCTATTCTACATCAATCTACATCTAGAGTGGATCTCTTTTGTACATCAATCTACATCTAGAGTGGATCTCTTTTGTACATCAATCTACATATAGAATAGATATATGTCGTACATCAATCTAGATCTAGTTTAGTTTAGTCGACGAATCAACATCACAGCATACGGGTATAACCCATAAGTGCTCCGTTCTACTCCTAACACAAGCCTGTATCCGGAGAATCTCAGTTTAGTGCACGAACTCCCTAGCACCGGCGAGGGTCCTGAAATACTTTGGGCATAATTTTAACTCGAAATTTGCCCGCGCAGCGCCGTTAGGCTATTCTTATTCGATTTCCAACTGCCAAGGGATTTTTTACCTGCGCAACAATACACACGGCCAGAGACTAGAGGAGATGTTATTACTAGAAGTCCACGTGAAAAAATTCCGGTCCTCACCGGTGCTTGAACCCAGGACCTTCAGCACTTGAGGCGGACACCATACCTGGAGACCACTCATCCCCCATAGATCTAGATATAGAGTGGGCCTGTCAATCTATATGGTGAGTAGATATCTATCGTACATCAATCAATATGGTGAGTAGATATCTATCGTACATCAATCTATATGGTGAGTAGATATCTATCGTACATCAATCTATATGGTGAGTAGATATCTATCGTACATCAATCTATATGGTGAGTAGATATCTATCGTACATCAATCAATATGGTGAGTAGATATCTATCGTACATCAATCTATATGGTGAGTAGATATCTATCGTACATCAATCTATATGGTGAGTAGATATCTATCGTACATCAATCAATATGGTGAGTACATCCACCACTGGGTCAGACTGTCCCAGAAACCTGCCACCACCAAATGTCAGAATGACATTAATCCTAACTACATTGTTCTGTTTTTAACTTTCGTACTTTTGATGCTTCGGGAGTTTTTCAGTGTCTGTCAATTTCCGCTTTTAAAATCACAAAGACTATTTTTGGGATGGTAACATTCGCCATCATTTAATACAATGAGACATTTTTCCTTGCATTTATAAAAATCTGCATAAAACAAAATATTTTTCAAGCTGCTAATTTGTGTTTTTATGCAAGAACCTCGTTTGTTAAGATTTTGAATTTATTTTGTTTTTAATCTGAAGCTACCATAACTGCAACACATGGAGAAGACTAGGGATGGTGTCATACCGCTCAATAGCACAAACCCCTGGGCTGATCTCTCTCTCTCTCTCTCTCTCTCTCTCTCTCTCTCTCTCTCTCTCTCTCTCTCTCTCTCTCTCTCTCTCTCTCTCTTTCTCGTCCTGTCTAGTTTACTCCAGCGGAACGGTAACACCAATACGTCTGGAATAAGACAAACTGCAGAAGCTGCCGGATCAGCAAAGCAATGCTTACACACACTGTCCACCTGTCGGAGCTTCGTGGCTTGGTTTGTCTTCCCATGACATTGAGTGTATTTCCTCACACAAGATTAGTTTAGTATAGTTTAGTTTAGTTTAGTTTAGTTTAGTTTAGTCGACGGATCAACATCACGGCACACGGGTGCAACCCATAAGTGCTCCGTTCTACTCCTATCTCAAGGCTAAGTCCGGAGGCTTGAGTCCTCGCACAAGAATAAGACTTGCACCCCCTCTCCCCAGTTGCGCTCCTCCGCCAGAAGCCGTTTGCACAAAATAGGGTGTCAAGTTTGGTGAGCCCCGCCCAACATTCGACGCTAACAGAAAACTGGTAGTAGCGTCTACTGTCGTACGGTAGCTCAATCATATCTAAGCCCTGACTGCGAAAGTGAATCATGATCAATGAACATGTAGTAAGATACAACGTGGAAAGTGGTGAGATGTGGTTTACTAGAAGAATGACGAGAACCCCGTGGATGGATAGAAAGCGAAATGAAGATATCTTGGATGAAGTTAGCTCACAAAGAGAACTGGTTACTCACATCAGAAGACGACAGTCCATATTCTTTGGGCTTATCATGAGAGGTAGGAAAGCTGGAGTGGGTCGTGACAACGAGAAAACTGACAGAGAGAAGAGGAAGAGGGGACCGAGAGAGAAGGTACTGGGCGGTTTGGCATCCAGGCATGGCTGGACATGGGTATCAGAAATTATTAGAGTCACTTGACAGAAGGTTGTGGACATACATGATCACTACCACCGCACGACATGGGCTTTAAGAAAAATAGTCGCCTTTATCGCATTTGAGTAATGACACATATCACA